>PVKV010013437.1:0-21605 GCA_004027835.1 Alouatta palliata
CAACAGATGCTGGAGAGGATGTGGAGAAATAGGAACACTCTTACACAGTTGGTGGGAGTGTAAATTAGTTCAACCATTGTGGAAGACAGTGTGGCGATTTCTCAAGGATCTAGAAATAGAAATTCCATTTGACCCAGCAATCCCACTATTGGGTATATACCCAAAGAACTATAAATCGTTCTACTATAAAGACACATGCCCATGTATGTTCACTGCAGCCATGTGTACAATAGCAAAGACCTGGAACCAACCCAAATGCCCATCAATGATAGACTGGACAAAGAAAATGTGGTACATATACACCATGGAATATTACACAGCCATAAAAAACGATGAGTTCCTGTCCTCTGCAGGGACTTGGATGAATCTGGAAACCATCATTCTCAGTAAACTGACCCAAGAAAAGGAAGCCAAGCACCATATGTTCTCATTCATAGGTGGGTGTTGAACAATGAGAACACATGGACTCAGGGAGAGGAGCATTACACACAGGCGACAGTTGGGGGGGTAGGGGAGAGACCATGGGAGGTGGGGAAGGAGGGGAGGATGGGGAGGGATAACATGGGGAGAAATGCCAGATACAGTATGCACCTAAAGTAAAATAAATAAATTTAATAGTAAAAAAAAATACATATATATATATAAATATATATATATATAAATAATAAATAAATAACCAACAACAGGAAGCTCCTTAAATAAATTCAGTAACATTCATACAATGAATAATATAATTAGATCTTATTTTCTAAGAATGTGTAATGATGTGGGAAAATGCCCATAACACGATAAAAGAACAAAGAGGCCAAAATGTATAGAATATAATTCCAATGTTGCTATGGGTGATATTGTGTTTGCATGCACTAAAAGAAGATAAAATAATAGTTATCTCTAGGTGATTGGATTATGGATGTTTTTTGTTCTCATCTCTTTAAACTTTTTTTTTTTTTTTTTTAAGATAGAGTCTTGCTCTTGCCGCCCAGGCTGGAGTGCAGTGGGGCGATTATGGCTCACTGCAACCTCTGCCTCCTAGGTGCAAGTGATTCTCCTGCCTCAACCTCCAGAGTAGCTGGGATTACAGGCGCTCACCACCACGCCCAGTTAGTTTTTGTATTTTTAGTAGAGACGGGGTTTTACCATGTTGGACAGGCTGGTCTCTAGCTCTTGACCTCAGGTAATCCACCTGCCTTGGACTCCCAAAGTGCTGGGATTACAGGTGTGAGCTACCACACCCAGCCTCTTTAAACTTTTTTGTATCTTCCTAGATTTATACAATAGTCTATGTAGACATGGGCTATTATTATTCTTTAGATATAGGGTTTCATTATGTTGCCCAGGCTAGACTTGGCCTCCTGGGCTCAAGCAATTCTCCCACCTCAGCCTCTGGAGTAGCTGGGAATACCAACACATGCCACTGTGCCTGGCTTATATTATTTCTGAATGTTATTTTTAATGTTTTTAAGAAGCTAGTTAGAAAAAAGGGACACTGGGCAGCCTAAATCACAGAGTCTGAAGACTGTTATCACTAAGTTTTAGTAAAACTCACTTCCCAAAACATAATATGAGCACTGCTTTGTTGTTCATGAATAGCTAAGAATCATTGTTTAGCATAATCTCCCATTATTAGAGAATTTAAAATAGTCATTAAAAATGGCATTTATAGGATTACTCAAACAATACTGGCCTTCCTGGATTCAAATCCCTCATTCTCTACTTCAGTGAATATTATTTTGTACCTTCTGTGGGCCTGGAACTATACTAGCCATTGAACATACAAAGAAGAATAACCCAAAGTCTTGCATACAGACTATAGACTACATTAGCTTGTATGTCTATCGCCAAACTTCAAATTTTCTGGGTCTTAATTTATTAGTCTATCTGTCTATCTAAAAGGATAGAAATGGAAATAGCTATATGGCTCTGAAATTCAATGACCATGATTTCTGATTGTCAGGCATGTCAAGTATTCTACTTGTTAACTGTTGTACAGTTTTATATCTGTGGCTCACTGAAGACCTAAATGGTGATTCTGTTCCTAATGCTTGTTGAATAGACACTAATATTATGATGAGATGGAGAAGAACAGGTAAGAGGAAGAGAACAACTGAAATTACCAGGAAGTATAAGCAACCCATGTCCTTACTTAAACTGTACTCAGTTAAAAACTAGAGGGGTGAAAAAGTAGAGGGAAGGCCAGGTGCAGTGGCTCACGCCTGTAATTCCAACACTTTGGGAGGCTGAGGCAGACAGATCACCTGAGGTCAGAAGTTCAAGACCAGCCTGGCCAAGATGGTGAAGGCCCATCTCTACAAAAATTAGCCAGGTGTGGTGGCACATGCTTTTAATCTCAGCTACTTGGGAGGCTGAGGCAGGAGAATTGCTTGAACCCTGGAGGCAGAGGTTATGGTGAGCTGAGAATGCACCACTGTACTCCAGCTTGGGTGATAGAGCAAAACTCTGTCTCAAAAAAAAAAAAAAAAAAAAAAAAAGTAGAGGGAAGGAAATGGGGGTGAGTATGATCTCAAGAGTACAATCTAAACAGAAAAGTAAATGACAAAAGATTACTGTCCTCATCTTGATATGAATTGGTAAGAGGATTACCATTGCCCTTTGGAGTAAAGTAGGAAGCACTATTGCCACCATGATGTGTCAAGGTCCCTATTCTAGGTTAGTTTTTAACCATTGCCTCAGGGTACACAAGGTCCCTCCCTGCTTTGATGGCAGTAAAAGTCTGTCAAAGTGCAGACTTCTCAAAAGCCTAGGCCTGGCTCTCCCACTGCTCAACTTCAACAGAGATAGATAGCTATCCTTGATTTCTTGCATCAGAATTAATTTCTTCCTTCTTAGAATTTCTATAGAGTTCTGTTGATTTAATGTAGCATATTCTAGTTTATGGAATAGCTAAACTGTAGTCTACAAGCTCCTGAAAAGCAGAAAGGGACAAGGTGTCTTTGCTTGTCTGTTACCTACAGCAGGGGTCCCCAACCCCCAAGCTGTGGACAACTACCAGTCTGTGTCCCATTAGGAACCAGGCTGCACAGCAGGAGGTGTGCAGCAGGCGAGCGAACATTACCACATGAATTCTGCCTCCTGTCAGATTAGCAACATTAGATTCTCATAGCAGCATTAAACCCTACTGCGAACTGCGCATGCAAGGGATGCGAGGGATCTAGGTTGTGTGCTCCTTATGAGAGAATCTAATGCCTGATGATCTGAGGTGGAACAGTTTCATCTGGAAACACCTCCCTTGGCCCCCACCCCACTGTCTGTGGAAAAACTGTCTTTCATGAAACTAGTCCCCGGTGCTGAAAAGGTTGGGGAACTGATGGTCTACAGTGTTTGTTAGATTCTCATAAGAAGCAGGTAACCTAGATCCCTCACGTGCACAGTTCACAATAGGGTTCTTACTCCTATAAGAATCTGATGCTGTGGCTTATCTGACGGGAGGCAGAGCTCAGGCAGTAATGCTTGCTCACCCACCACTTATCTCCTGCTGTGTGGCCCAGTTCAGGGCATTGGGGACCCCTGAAGTAGAGGACCATGAACATAGTAGTGCTCAACTGATGCTTCTGAATTGCTTGAGAAAGGTCCCATGCAAGTACTGAAGGAACCTATATTTCAGTATTCCTATCAAAGATTTCTTGTCATTTTCAGGAAAATTGGTAATAAGCAATGTTTACAAGGAATAGGGCAGCACCTGAACAGAAGGTCCCCCCATATGTGACCAGTGGCTGTTGGCCAGGAGTGTGAGTTTAGAGAAGTAACATTTCTGAGAACAGCCTGCCAATGATAATGGAAAGCAGCCTAAACTTTGAGGTGGCTGTATTTGGAGGGGAGGCCATTTTGTGCTCTTTGGGGAAAATGTTAATGAGAGGTTTCACAAATGTCAGACTTGCCTGATTAAACGAAGCCAGCTAGGTAGATGTTTTTCATATTAATGCCATCTCGGCTGAAAGAGCAAAGAAGGGGAAGAAAAGGAGGTTTGAGAAAGGAAAATGATAAACCTCAATTATTTACCAAAGAAATTATGCTGCTGCTAACTTGGGCAAGGATATCAGAGAACTGTTATATGGCAGGCATGGCTACTCCACCTCCTTACCCATTTCAAAAAGAAAAATTCAAGCCTTGAAACCCAGAGAAGAAATAGAATAGTGAGACCAGTGCCTGGCCTAGAGTGTCTACTGATTAAGAATTTCAAGGAAGCTAAGGAAGTTAAGTTGTAGAGAAAGTTCCATTTGAACAGTTACTCTTAAAACCTAAAGGAAAAAAGTATAGGAGGAAAGTCATTCAAATAATTGATAGGTTGCTGGGCATGGTGGCTCATACCTGTAATCCCAGCACTTTGGGAGGCTTAGGCAGGACTGCTTGAGCCCTGGAGTTCAAGACCAGCCTGGGCAACATGGGAAGACCCCCATCTCTACAAAAAAATTTAAAAATTAGCTAGGTGTGGTGGTGTGCACCTGTGGTTCCGCTACTTGGGAGGCCGAGACAGGAGGATCACTTGAGCCCAGGAGGTCGAGGCTACAGTAAGCCATGTTCATATCACTGCACTCCAGCCTGGGCAGAAGAGCATGACCCTGTCTCCAAAAAAAAAAAAAAAAAAAAAAAAAAAAACATAGATGTTTAAAGGATTTGTCTTTAAATTTTTTCAAATGCATGTATTTTTTTTTTTTCTCTTCTTTGACTTCACATGCATAGAACTGGATTACTTAAAATCCCTGTTCCTGACATATACTCTCATCACTGCTCCTAAAACTGTTACCATAGTTTCGGCCACCTAAATTAAAGGGTGGAGGTGGGCAAATACTGTTGATTAAGAGAGCTCAACCTCCTTTTGCCCTTGTTTCTCCCCAGCCCAGCCTGCAATTGTGTCCCAATCAACCAGCATTAATACAGATACACAGAGGTATTTATTTGCTGCTGATTCTGCCTAGCTGTATTCAGACTCGATCTCCATGTGTATTTAATAAATCACACTAGTAAGGTGGACAGGATTAGTTCCAAGTCACCTAATGACTATATCATGAACTGCAGCATTAAAAGGATTAATATTAATCTGAGCCATTGCAGTTCAGTGGAAAAGCCAGTTCATTCTCCAACAGAAGCTCAGGCCGGCAAGAAATCCTCAACAAGACCAGGAAGATTAATGAGGGCTTCTACATTCTGCCTGCAAATCTTCACCTACTAGGGTGTGGGGTAGTGAATCCCAGTCCAGACGAGCTCATAAATAACCTGCAATATCACAAGTATTTGGGGCAGCTGAGCCCCAGCAAGGGAGGGCCAGCTAGCCCTCTCCATCTTCTCCTCCTGTAACCCACACCACTGAGATGGCACAGGAATTTTACAGGCCCACACAGCGGCCGGTTTTGTTTTCTTTCACGGAAGGGCCCACACCTCGTAAATCACTTTCTTATTTCAGGAGATGTATACTGACTGCAGTACTGACTCGTATGTACTCAAAAGAACATGAAACTTGTAGTTAGTGCCACTTGCCTAAAGCTGGAAAAATAACCCGGCTTCTGTGATACACAGAATGTGCTTTCAAGGCACAAAAGCTTTCCTTTGCTCAGCAGCACAATTCCTCTTCATTAGCTCCTACAATACACTGTATCTGCACTAGGCCTCTGGAGTTCTCATTCAGAAATACTTTCTTGGCCCTGCCAAAGTGAGCGCTCACTAGAAAGTACTGTACCTATAAGACACCACAGCAACCAGCATTTCCACACACCTTAGCCCCAATTTCACCATTTGGAGACCATCAAGAGGAGCCTAGCCAAGCCTCAGATTTCCACAGGACAAGGTACAGCTTAAATTTAACTGGCTCAGAAAGGAAACTCATGATGCCAGTATGAGACATAGAGAAAGCAATAGGCCACAATTAAACTCAATTCACTGGAAAACCTGTTTCTTCCTCAGTGACTTTACAGGTACCCGAGGCAAACACCAGGAGCAGTGTCTCATGGGCAGAGCTGTATCTGCTAATGAATCAAAACAAACAGTTGTTTCTACCTGCAGCAGTTTCATAGTCTGGGAACACCAAAAGTATGGGTTTACTCCAACTAAGATCTTTTAACCTGCATAGACAACAGCAGGTCAGCTGTCGGCATTCCCTTGCAATGTAGAATCATGGAACTGCTAACTAGAATGGTTAGGCCCCTACTAACAAAGGTTACTGAATTGAAAACTAAACTTTAGTGGCATCAAAATAAGTGAACTGAGGGCTGGGTGCCAGGTTATCCAAAGTTTATAAATGCTTGCCAATCAACCTACACACCCAGCTGCCATGGCTACAGCTAAGCAGAAGAGAAGAGACCCATTAAGTGCACCATCTCTCAACCCCACAGCAGAGTAGGACAGAGAGAGATTTAACATTTTCTAAGTTTGTAAACAGTGCACCATACTTATAGAAGACATATTTAAAAGTGGGGCCCACTCAAGCTCTTCATTAAGTAAAGGAGGAGCTGAGGGAATTGTTATAGCTGGGTCTCCGTTTTTCAGTTATAAGGGATGAAAAACTCTTATTTGCTGGGCAAATACCCTGAGATGGTAGGGAACCAACCCTCAGTTCCACTGGAGTAGTTCAACTTTGGGGAAATTCATGGGGCAAAGAAACAGTTGATTGATTCTACACCTAGCAAAGGCAGTTCACTTGAGTGGGAACAGAAGAAATTAGGCCCATAGCCAGAATTTACGTTTTCCTAATAGCCAAGCTGGTTTACATGAAGTCACCAAGGGACTGATAGGGTCAAATGACAGAGGTTTTCTCATTACCCTTATCAAACCAAGGTTCGTTAAGTTCCCATCAGATACCCTAGCCTTGCTTCTGACAAGACAAATACATAGAAGCAGTAGCATAAGACCATCCTGGAGAAAAAGATGGGAATGTGCAGCAACTTTTCTTGACAGATGCAAAAGGCTCAGTTCTTTCCTCACCTACATTTCCTGTACCATTACTTTACTTTCCCTTCTCATCCCCTGCAGCTTCTCTCTTAGTTCTAAGAAAATTAACCACTCACACATAGACTCTAAAGCCCTTTCTTCAGAGCTGAGTCAGGTTTTTTTAAGGCTCACGCCAGTGGTGGCCCCAGAACAACTAAGGACATTAAGCAGAAGTGTTATCATGCTAAGATCATGTGCATACACCACAGCAATCTGCTTAAACATGCACCCCTAATGCAGAGTGACCAGAAGTATTTACAGTACTTAAGAGCTCCTCTGCTTCTTGCCAGACATTCCTGCCCTTTTAATAAATAAGTCCTGAAACCAACAGAGGAAAGCTGCTCCCTGGACATGGGGTACTTGTGTTATAGCACTCTATGCGAAGGGGACTTCTGTAAGTGGCAGCAAACTTCCTTTCTTCAAAGCACCCTCTAAAGGAGAGTACCCTGCACACTGCTGAGTCCCCAGGCCATCATGTACACAGGAACAGGGCCATCCAGCGGGATGCATCAGGCTCCAGGAATGCTGAAGTCCACATATTTGCCATTCAACACCAAAATGGCTTTTCAAGTTCAATCAGCTATAAATGTTGCTTTGTTTTAATTTTCCACTGAACTTCCTGGAACCTATTATCCAACTGTCAGGGATGTATATTTAGCAAGAGCAACATGGCCTCTTTGCCGCTGCCCCACTGCTCATGTCACCTCTAATAAATAGAAAAATCAACCCCTTCCTCAATCCCTGCTGCAAATGTGGCTTGGGGGTGATAAAGAACAGTTTTGGTGTACAGGCCACAAACTGATCAACCTCCTACAGTTAACGTGTAAAACCCCAAATCTCTCCTAGATTAATGCTGCTGCAAGGTTTTCTTAGTGCCAAGAAAAACCCCTAGTGCCTATACTCATTGGAATACAAGTGTGTATGCAGGCCTCTATTCTACAGAACGCCAGTGGTAGAAACGACCTAAAAGAGATGTAACACATACTAATAGAAATCTCAACCAATACAGGTATAGCAGACTCTAAAATATTTAGTGCTAATACAGCATACCATGTTTAATAAGAATAATCTGAAAAACCAAAATCAGGACAAACAAGAATAGGCAGGGCAGATGTACAGCTTCAATTTCATCTCAGAAAGCCAGATTGAAAATATAACCTCCTTTTGATCAATAGAACAAGAGGCAAGACTATTCCTACTCTGTCAAGATTCTTTTGCCTTTCCCAGCTACTGACACTTTTTACTCTGACATCAAACAGTAAGAACAGACTTGCCTTGAATGAGAAACACATGTACCCTATCACTTTTCCAATTCACCACTTCTACCAATTACAAATCCATCTAAATCCCATAACTATCCACATGGCCTCTTTCCAGTTCCACATTAACCAGCACAACTCTTCAAGCCCAACAGAAAAGATGAGGCCTATGTATGTTTAAAATATAGTTGGTTGTATTTTCCCTAAATTATACAAATGAAAACAAAGAACCAAAAAATGACATTTTTCTATAAGCCAGAAACAAAGAGTATATTAACACTAAAATTGAAAGCAATTTCTAGGACTAACTCAGCATCACTAAATTAGCTTCTGGTTAAAATTTTATGCCAACAGATCTAGAATGGGGAGAAAATTCAGGAGAACAGTAAAACAAAATCTTGCCTTTCATTCTACAACTAATAATGAATTAAATTCCAGATCCATAAACAAGGACACACAAAAATCATTAAACAGGAAGACCAAAAATTCTAAAAGACAAAAATGAAAACAAAATCCCAAACCAGCCTTATCTCAACAAATAATAGTGCACAAGAATCCACTTACCAGCTATGAGAAGTGAACAGGCAATATCTCACTTACAAATAAGAACAGTGAAGCAAAGCTTTAAAAAACCACAAACTCAGTTTACTAAAGAAAAAGAACAAGCTTCACATTTACAACTTCTGTGGACTGACCCTGACAGAGGGCAAAAATCAGTATTACAGCGGAAATAGTAGACCTCCTTCTTGCCATTTCATTTTCATGATCTTACACTCATTTCCCCAAAGGCCATCTTACTAGAACTAATGACTAAATAATATACACCCTTGCATCGACAGATTTAACATTTACTATTTCAGCTATTCAAGAGTGATTCTGAATGAAGTCCCAAGACAAGCTGTAATTAATAACTTTTCTGAGACATGAGTTTGATTCCTGCTCTAAGGCTGACTGGTAGCAGTAAGTTGTTCACCTAGTGAGTGGGCCTAGCTGATTACTCAGTTGTGCAAATTTAAGACCTCCCTCCTCCTTTTTTTAAAAAGTACATAACACTATAAGTGCATAACTCAATGAATTTTGCAAACTTAACCACCCATGTAGTTGGCACACAGATCAAGACACAGAGTACTATCAGGACCCAGAAATCTCAATCATGACTTCTTCCAGTTGCAATCTCTCCAAAGATAACCATTATTCTAGCTTCTTAAACGACTGATTTTCTCTGCCTGGACTTTATATAAATGGTATCATGAAGTAGAAGTTCCTTTGTGTTTGGCTTCTTTCACTCAATATTATGTTGGAGAAATTCATCTATGTTGCAATATATTGTAGTTCACTAATTCTCATTTATGTATACTATGAGAATATACCACATTTTACTTATCCTTTTATTTCTGATGGACATTTGGGTAGTTTCCTCTTTTTTTTTTTTGGCTTCTATGAACAACACTGCTATACACATTCTCATAAACATCTTTTGGCGAACATATGTATGATTACCTACTGGGCATATCCCTAGAAATGTAATTGCTGGCAAATCAATTGCTGTAGATGCAGCCAGCTTTCCAATTTACCCTATTTACCCTTAGGGTATGAAAGTCTGAGTAACTCCACATCCTTGCTACCGCTTGATATTGTGTGTCTTTTTAATTTTAGCAAAATATTATGCTCTATGTGTAGCAGTATTCTATTGTGGTTTTGAAGGTCTCTCATGACTAATGAAATTGAGCACCTTTTCTTATGTTTACTGATTATTTATGTATCCTCTATTGTGAGTGTCTGTTCAAGTCTTTCTTCCATTTTTCTACAGGGAAATCTGCTTTTTTCTCATTGATTTATACAGGTTCACAGGGACTTCTTTTTTTTTTTTTTTTTGCCAAGGTTGGTGATTTGTGAGTATCACTATAACTATTCCTTTCAAAAACAAAAGTTTACTGTATTTCATGTATTCTCTATCATTCTCTAGTTAAGAAATGCAAACTAAGCTCATATTCTAATTTTTAAATAGCAGAATCAGAATCAGAATCCTCTGATTTTATCATCCTGAGGCCCTTGGCATCTAATAACAGCTTGTACTGAAGTCCATGTTGCAATGAGAGCTGAAAATCATCCTCCCACTATAATAGAACAAAAGTGTGGGGAAAGAGGAAGAAAGAAAGTAATACTTTTCCTGGGACGAAAGCTCTATAGCACAAGGCCTGATTAGTAAATGGAAATTCTAGTCTCTGAATAGAATCCTTTTCCACCTTTCAAATAATTTACAGCTTAATGTCAGCTAAATTTAGTAACTTCTCCCATTTGTCCATGGCAAGGAGATTCTTGGCGGGCTTTCCATGGTCATTACAGACCTTCTCATAGATCCCTGAAATATGATGTGGCCATCAAAATGTCAGCACTTACCTGCTACCCACACTCTGGACACATGGTTCAGTTCACAGGTCAGTGACTGATAACAAGAGGAAACAAGACCAGCTTCAGATCTAACTCAAGAATAGATACCTGGCCATCCCCATGTTCTCAATAATATAAGCTAATAACAATGGTCAATTACTTGGCCACATCAAGAACTATCTAAAGAGTCAGTCCTGGCTGGGTGCGGTGGCTCATGCCTGTAATCCCAGCAATTTGGGAGGCCGAGACGGGCGGATCACCTGAGCTCAGGAGTTCAAGACCAGCCTGGCCAACATGGCAAAACCCCGTCTCTACTGAAAATACAAAAATTAGATGAGCACGATGGCAGGCACCTGTAATCCCAGAGTCTCAGCTGCTCAGGAGGCTAAGGCCAGAGAATAGCTTGAACCTGGGAGGTGAAGGGTGCAGTGAGCAGAGATTGTGCCATTGCACTACTGCCTGGGCGGCAAGAGCGGAACTCCGTCCCCGCCCCCCCAAAAAAAACACACACACACAAAACAAAGAGGCAGTCCCTCCCAGAGCAATTACATAAAGGTGGAAGAAGCAGCATTAATAAATAGGAACAACCAGGTAGTGAAACAGCAGTAATTCTGTTGATGAGAACGCCCATGCTCACAAATCTTCAATGAATGACTTCTCACTTCTATTAAAACTGAATTAAGGGGAATAACAGAATTTAGAGCTGTAAGGAAACAGACACTCATCCAGCCCATTTCCCATCTCATTTGTGTTTATGTGTGTGTGTAAAATGCAGCTGAGGTCAAGAGAGGTAAAATCACTTACTTAAGAGTAACACACGTAATGTGACAAAGCCCAGTCTATACTTCAAGTCTTCAGACTTCTTAGGTATCTTTCAATTATACATACATAGTAACCTTGCTCAGTTGGTATTTAAGGCCATCCAGAACATGAATCCAACCTACCTGTTAATTGTTCTTTCCAACTGGAGATCCTTGCTTTCCCCCAAACCTACCATCCTATCTCCATCATCCTCCTTTTACCCTTCACCTCTCCAGAACAGTACCTCATACTCATTTAATGTGATTATATTTGTATTACACAAAGCACCCACAAGTGTCTGGCATACAAAAGACATTTAATAAAAATTTATTGAAATGACTCTTTAGTAGAGAAACACAGTGAAAGGACTCCAATTTCTTTTTCTTTTTTTTTTGTTTTTTGGAGTCTTGCTCCATTGCCTAGGCTGGAGTACAGTGGCATGATTTTGGCTCACTGCAACCTCCACCTCTCAGGTTCAAGTGATTCTCCTGCCTCGCCTCCCAAGTAGCTGGGATTACAAGTGCATGCCACCATGCCCAACTAATTTTTGTATTTTTAATATTGACGGGGTTTCACTATGTTGGCTTGGTCAAGCTGGTCTCGAACTCCTGATCTCAGGTGATCATCTGCCTACCTTGGCCTCCCAAAGTGCTGGGATTACAGGCATGAGCCACTGCACCTGGCCAGAACTCCAATGTCTACAGCTAGGAGACAGATTTGCCCAGAATTATAAGTAGAGTGCTACTTCTTAATATTTCACTGAGGTGACCAAGTAAACACACACATACACACACACAAATCTGCATATAATTTCAGGAGGTTCATTAATCTCCTGAAGCCCATTCCTGGATCCCAGATCAGAATGCCTGATCTCAATGCTTCTTGAACCAATGTCTTACATAAAATTTTTATTTTGGTATGTGCCACCACACCCAGATAATTTTTTACTCTTATTATTTTTTTAGAGATGGGGGTCTTGCTATGTTGCTCAGACTGGTCTTGAACTCCTGAGCTCAGGCAATCCTCCTGTCTCAGCCTTCCGAGTAGCTGGGACTACAGGCTTGCACCACCACACCCGGCTTGTATAAAATTTTAAAAATTTACTTACTATTACATAAGGAAGAACTTTTCCTTTTACCTAGTTTCTTTTACTTTTGGGACGGAGTCTCACTCTGTCACTTAGGCTGGAGTGGAGTGGTATGATCTTGGCTCACTGCAACCTCCGCATCCCAGGTTGAAGCAGTTCTTCTGCCTCAGCCTCCTGAGTAGCTGGGATTACAGGCACATGTCACCACGCCCAACTAATTTTTTTGTGTATTTAGTAGAGATGGGTTATCACCACGTTGGCCAGGCTAGTCTTGAACTGCTAACTTCAAGTGATCCACCTACCTTGGCCTCCCAAAGTACTAGGCGATTACAGGCATGAGCCACCATGCCCCATTTAGTAGAGATGGGTTATCACCATGCCCCATCTAGTAGAGATGGGTTATCACCATGCCCCATCTAGTAGAGATGGGTTATCACCATGCCCCATCTAGTAGAGATGGGTTATCACCATGCCCCATCTAGTAGAGATGGGTTATCACCATGCCCCATCTAGTAGAGATGGGTTATCACCATGCCCTATTTAGTAGAGATGGGTTATCACCATGTCCAATTTAGTAGAGATGGGTTATCACCATGCCCTATTTAGTAGAGATGGGTTATCACCATGCCCTATTTAGTAGAGATTGGTTATCACCATATTGGCCAGGCTAGTCTTGAACTGCTGACCTCAAGTGATCCACTTATCTTGGCCTCCCAAAGTACTAGGATCACAGGCATGAGCCACCATGCCCCACCCCTTTTACCTAATTTCACCTTGAAGATTACATTCCTAAATCCTAACATTCCAAGACCAGAAGGTATTTTATTTTGCCACTCTGAAATTTTCTCAGATTTAAAATATATATATCTTTCTTAGATGCTGCAACCAGAACCACATATGGCAATCAAGGTCTTTGCATGCTGTAATTTTGTTTTCAAAATTCTGAGGATGAGGCCCATGACTGTGAGGACCTCTTTAGCTATAAAGCAAATAAGTATTCAGAGAACAATCTATAATATAGATTATAAAAGGCCAATGAATCTTAAATATAGTTTAGATTTTCCCCTTAAGTATATATTGGCTTAAACTTAAACCTTATGTACCATTTTTCTGTTTGGATATATTTTTGCAGCTATTTTATTCCTATTAGAAGAACTTAATTATATGTGAAGATGAAGACTTCACATATAATTCATCATGTGCTTTCTGAAGGCAAAGGCTTTGGAGTCAAAAAGACCTGGATTCAAATCCCAGTCCTGGTATAACGACAGCAAATAAGCTTCTCTAAGCCTCAGTTTCTGCATCTGTAGAATGACGAAGAAAATAGCCCAACTCTACCTCTTTGGCTTGATAATTAAACAAAATAATGTCTATAAAACATTCAGATAAAAATAGCTAAGGAAATTTTTGAAAAGGTAAGTTCTGAGAGGGTACTTGCTTTGTATGTTGAGATTTATCATAAAACAACAATAATATTTGAGATAATTTAGAGTACTTGGTAGAAAGTTGGATTAAATTTTTGGAGTCCTTCACAACTTTAATGCCATGCCTTAGCCTGGAGAACTAAGGATGCACAGTGTGAGCTGCCTGAATGACAGGAAAAGGCTTACAGACACCTTAATCCTTAAGCTGTTCTCACTCAGGTGTAGCAGTATTCATACGGAAACAACTTGAATTATTCTTTAGGTAGCTATAGCAGTAAAAAGTCATCAAGATTTTCCAAGATCTCAGGGAGGCTGTGTAAGGCTTTTTCTAGGAGAAATCTGTACAGACATTAGCCATTTTACACCAGGGCCATTTACAGTCAATTGATTCTGACAAAGGAGCCAAGACCATGCAATGGGGAGTAGTCTTTTCAACAAATGTTGGTGGGACAACTAGATATCCACATGTAAAAGAATGAACTGGAGCTCTACCTCATATCATATACAAAAATTAAGGCCGGGCATGGTGGCTCACGCCTGTAATCCCAGCACTTTGGTAGGCCGAAGTCGGTGGATCACTTCTTCAGGAGTTCGAGACCAGCCTGGCCAACACAGTGAAATCCCGTCTCTACCTAAAATACAAAAATTAGCCAGGCCTGGTGGCATTACAGCCGCGCCTGTAATCCCAGCTACTCGGAAGGCTAGGGCAGGAGAATTGCTTGAACTCGGTAGGCGGAGGTTGCAGTGAGCTGAAATCGCACCACTGCACTCCAGCCTGGGAGACAGAGAGAGACTCTGTCTTAAAAAAAAAAAAAGCTCAAAATGGATCAAAGATCTCAATGTAAAAGCTAAAACTCTTAAAAGAAAACATAGATGTACATTTTGTACAAGAGTTTCTCAACCTTGGCATTAATGACAGTTTGGCCCACATAATTTTTTTTTTTTTTTTTTTTTGAGATAGTCTCGCTCAGTTGCACAGGCTACAGTGGCGCAATCTGGGCTCACTGCAACCTCCATCTCCCAGGTTCAAGCGATTCTCCTGCCTCAGCCTCCTGGGTAGCTGGGACTACAGGCACATGCCACCACGCCTGGCTAATTTTTTGTATTTTTAGTAGAGACGGGGTTTCACTGTGTTAGCCAGGATGATCTCGATCTCCTGACCTCATGATTCGCTCGCCTCAGCCTCCCAAAGTGCTGGGATTACAGGAATAAACTAGCGTGCCTGGCCACATAACTCTTTACCAATGAGGGCTGTCCTATGCATTGTAGGATGTTCAGCAGCATCCCTCTTGGCCTTGATCCACTAGATACCAGTAGCATACCCAAGTTGTGACAACCAAAAATGTCTCCAGATATTGCCAGATGTCCTCTGGGGGGCAAAATCACTCAGTTCACTGTTGTTGTATACCAGTAGCATACCCGAGTTGTGACAAGCAAAAATGTCTCCAGATATTGCCAGATATCCTCTGGGGGGGTCACTCAGAATCACTGTTTTAGTTTTAGTGATGATCCTTATCCTCCTCCCTTGTAAAATTGACAATGACTACATCATAATTACATGAATGCTTATTTGCTTAGCAGATTAATTCTAAGAACGCTTCAGAAAAGTCATTAAATAGTCTAAATCTATAATTTTGGGATAAACTCAGGACATTGCCTAGTGCCAACAGCCCCATTTTGAAAAGTTTAGTTTAATTCCTTCCATTGGAAGGTCACAAATCAGTATGATTATTATTTTGTTTTTGGTATGGCATTTCTGTTTTGTTGGTAACAGCTTTATTGAGATATAATTCACCCCTTTATTTTTTAGTATATTCAGAGTTATGCAACCAAGTACTATATGATGATTTTTGAAAATACTGATCCTCTTATATTTTAAACCACTGTCCTAATTACTCACAGCATAACTAACAGGTAACTAAAAAACAAAACCAAAATAAAACAATAAGCTAGTCAATTTGGCATTTTCTCCTCAAAGCCACAAAAAAGTTATGTTCTTCACAGCAATCAATAACTTAGTCACATATGTACAATACAACAAGCTATAAAAGAAGCAAACTGAATGATGGAGTTTTGCCTGAAATTTAGTGTCACTGTTGTAAAGAATTAGGAAAAATTAAGTCACTCCTAAACTAATGCCCTGTGCCAGGAACCACAAACATTCCCTCTTTCCCCTGCTTCCTGAATTCTGGTGTCATTAGCTAAAAATGAATATACAGACCAGTAAGTGCTAACTAACATGGCAAACATCCTAAGGTCAGAATCCTTTTTACCATTTATTTAACTTGTTTTGATTCAGATTGTGAGTTCCTCTAGAAAACCACCACCCCACTTGATGGAAAGGTCATGGTTTCAGGAGTCTATGATCCTGATTTTAACATTAAGAGCTTTTCTGGAACAACAGAACAAATAAGTTTCATATTTACCAAAAACGAGGCTGAGAATAGTTTGTCAAGACTTCTAGCGACAATTCCAAAACTCTCAAGGGATCTTGATGTAGAGGTAAGAGTAGGAGCTATCATCAGTGAAACAGGCCTAGGTTTAGAGTCCCAGTTCTGCGACTTACTAAGTATGTGACCTTATAAAAGTTCTTCACTTTGTAGAACTTCTGCTTCCTCTTCTATACAATGGGTATATTATCTTGAAATATCCTTAGGAGAACTAAATGAGATACATACAAAGTTCCTGACACACAATAATTATTACCACCTAAACTGAATAGAGACAATAAAGAAATGCCAAAATACTTACTAAATATACAAGTGAGTATTTATTAATCTCTGAAAGATTTAGAAGGCACGGACCCTGACTACAAAGAGTACATATTCTAGCTAAAAGACACACTTTTCTAAAAGTAGAATCAATGCCATTATATAATGTTATGCTAAATTATGTGGCTAGATCTATAAATATAGAGATAAACTCACAATTAATTTTAGCCAATAGCTTTAACTTTCTATATAAATTGTTTAAGTCAAAATCAACACTCAGGTGTGGACTCTACTTGTCATCTAGTCTAGTACATTACCTAGACAGAAATAACAGCAAAACCTTTACTAGTCAACATCTAGCATACGTTTTAAAAACTACTCATTTTGGCCAGGCGTGGTGGCTCACACTTGTAATCCCAGCACTCTGGGAGGCCAAGGAGGGTGGATCACGAGTTCAGGAGTTCAAGATCAGACTGGCCAACATGGTAAAATCCTGTCTCTACTAAAAATACAAAAATTAGCTGGGCATGGAGGTGGGTGCCTGTAATTCCAGCTACTCAGGAGGCTGAGGCAGGGAAATCATTGGAACCCAGGAGGGGATGGTTGCAGTGAGCTGAGATTGCACCACTGCACTCCAGCCTGGCTGACAGAGCTAGACTTCATCTCAAAAACAAATAAACAAACAAACAAAAAAACCTACTAGTTTCAACTCTTTCATTCCAGATACCTGCATCAATTTCAAAGTGATTAAGTATTTGTTCTAGCAACATTTTACCTGTGAAAGGAAAAAAATACATAAAAGGCCTGAGTTTTGTACCACTTAATGAGTGATTCGTTTATAAAATTTTCAAGTTCTTTAGGAAAACAGAGTATCCTTCAAAGGGGTTAAGAAAAGGTCCAGAAGGACTCAAATTCTACGCCCTAAGGAATTCAGTAAGATCATTTCTTTCTCTTCTGCTTCTGTTTGGTCTGAATGGAAAAATATATAAACAAACAGGAGTAGTGGAGAAAGGTATAAAAGAAAAGAAGAGAATAAGCTGGAATAGTAGAAAGACTATTCAAATCTAGCTATAAGAGTCATTCTAATTTCTTCTGGTGCTTTCTAAAAATCTTCTCTCCTCAACTGATGTTTGCTGTGTGAATCTTGGCTAGTACAGAAATGGTTTTTCAAAAGTCAGCTCAGGTTTATTAGGCTTTTAAATTAAGCGTACTAACCAAACATACATAAGATAAGACTGCCCAAATCCTTATTTCCCAATTTGACCTGAGAGCAAAATCTAGTAATAACTCTATAGCAAAGCATCTTACAAAGGCTCTGTCACAGCTACTTAGCAACACATCCCCCATAGTTGGCAAGTCTGTACATCTATGCTGCTTGCTTAGCGCTCTGGACTTAGAGAAAAGAGTTGAATTTTAAAAATAAATGTTAAAAGCCCACACACAACAGCAATTTTTAGTGGCAGTGAAATGTCATTTGGGAACCAAATAGAACCAAGGGGTTTATTTTTCCAGTCCTGCCTCATCTTAGGTTTTATGCTTATAACTTGCCTGAACTCTACAATTATCTTTTTTTTTTCTTTGAGACAGTCTCACTCTGTTGCTCAGGCTGGAGTACAGTGGCACGATCTAGGCTCACTGCAACCTCTGCCTCCCAGGTTCAAATGATTCTCATGCCTCAGCCTCCCAGGTAGCTGGGATTACAGGCACACACCACCAGGTCCAGCTAATTGTTATATTTTTAGTAGAGACAAGATTTCACTAAATTGGCCAGGCTGGTCTCGAACTTCTAGTCTCAAATGATCTGTCACCCTTGGCCTCCCAAAGTGCTGGGATTACAGGTGTGAGCCACTGTGTCCGGCCTATAATTCTTTATTGTTCAAAGAAATATAACCATCCCTAGACCTGGATTTCTACCGGAACTTTAAGGATGAATCTCTTATCCCTATAATCTTATAAAAAGAGAGAAGCCAAATCTCAAGTCTATGTTCTAAAAACAAATAGTCAAGGTTAGATAACAGGAGATAATTGTCAGGCAAAACCATAACCCTTCTTTCTTATTTAAATCAGTTGGGCAGTTTTTTCGTTTTTTGTTTTTTTTTTTCATAAGCAGTAGCAATGAATGGGGAATCAGAAGACCTGAGTTCTAGCTTTACCCCGATAAGCTATGTAACCTTGGTTTATGTTTTAGTTTCTTCTGTAAAACAAGCTGGTGAGAACAGACGCAAGAATCATGAACTGAAGGCCAGCTTACAAATTTGGACTGGTCCATACATGTGTTTTGCTTAGTATTATGCTATGTTTTTTTAAAAATAACAATAAATGAGTTTATTGAGAACTGAAACCATATTTTGGAATGAATGTTATTATCTACTACTTAAGAATGTAAGCAATGACCGGGCATGATGGCTCACTCCTGCAATCTCAGCACTTTTGGAGGCCGAGGTGGGCGGATCACGAGGTCAGCAGATCAAGACCATCCTGGCTAACACGGGGAAACCCTGTCTCCACTAAAAATACAAAAAAATTAGCTGGGCATGGTGGCATGTGTCTGTAGTCTCAGCTACTAGGGAGACTGAGGCAGGAGAATCTCTTGAACCCGCAAGGCTGAGGTTGCAGCGAGCTGCTAGCCTGGGCGACAGAGCAAGACTTCATCTCAAAAAAAAAAAAATTATTTGAGTATACAAATGAACTTGACAGAATATACCAAACAAATAAATATGTATAATAACAAACACCTATTTATTAAACAGAATATACTGGTAAGGTTCTGGAGACACCCTTAATCAGTATAGCTAATAGAACTACATTTTTTCTCACCTAATCTGGATTCCTTTTCTCCTCATTCTAATATGTCTCTTCTAAGGAGACCAGGTTTTACCCACATAAGTCTTTTAAAAAAATGGTTATGAAAATTTTCAAAATTATATACATGTAAATTATTATGTAAATAGACTAACAAAATCCCACATACCCTGAACCCAGACTGAATAATTAGCAACTCAGGGCTTATCTTGTTTTTTGATTATTCCCATCTACTCCCATATTGTTTTGAAGTAAATCTTGCCTATCACATCATTTCATACATCTTTAACCTTGGTATAATTACCATCACATCTAATAGAGCAATATTGCTTTAATATAAAAATTTTAGTGCTCAATTTGCAGTTATTCAATGTCTATAACTGTCATAAACTTTTAAAGATAGTTTGTTGTATAAATCGCTATCCAAACAAGGTCCATATATTGCAACTATTTGATATGTGCAGAGTTAAAAACTGAATTCAATGTCTTTAGATGGGATAGCATTCTAGTATGCCACAGCCATACTACTCCCTATTCTTTTCATTTAAGTTATCTGCCAAGCCCTTGACATTTTTTGAGTTTGATTCTCTGGAGGATCTAAAGTCTCTTCCAGTTCTAAGATAACTTGACTCTTGTAAATATTGACAGAGTAACAAAACAAATGAGTGGAGCTCTATCCTTTAATCTGAAAAATTAAGCAGAAGCAATACACACTTGTTAATTAGAAATATGGAAGTAAATTCCAAAAGAATCTACTAAAAGAGGTGAAAGAAGCTGCCTCTTGGGAGTAGGATATGATGTAGAGGGTAAATATTGGTGTCTGCTATTCCACATCCTGCGGCCTACCTCACAGGCTTAACTGATATGCATTGATTGCTTAATGACAGAGATACATTGTAAGAAATGCATTGTTAGATGATTTCATTGGTGTGCAAAAATCATAGAGTATGCTTACTCAAACCTACATGGGATAGCCCATTACATATCTAGGCTATACGGTACAGCCTATTTCTCCTAGGCTACAAACCTGACTGTTACTGTACTGAATACTATACACTGTAAAAAAGTTTAACACAATGGTATTATATCCAAACACAGAAAAAGTAAAGTCAAAATACTGTATAAAAGATATAAAATGGGCCAGGCATGGTGGCTCACGCCTGTAATCCCAGCACTTTGGGAGGCTGAGGCAGGCAGATGGTCAGGATATCAAGACCATCCTGGATAACACAGTGAAACCCCGTCTCTACTAAAAATACAAAAAATTAGTCGGACTTGGTGGTGGGCACCTGTAGCCCCAGCTACTCGGGAGGCTGAGGCAGAAGAATTACTTGAACCCGGGACGCTGAGGTTGCAGTGAGCCGAGTTCACGCCACTGCACTCCAGCCTGGGCAACAGAGTTAGACTCTGTCTCAAAAAAAAAAAAAAAAAGAAGTTGTTTTGGATAAGTCAGTGAGTTAGTGAATGAACGTAAAGTCCTAGGACACTGCTGTATGCTGCTGTAAACTTTATAAACACTATACTTAGGCTACACTCAATTTAGTTTTAAAAAGGTTTCTCTTTCTTCATTAATTAACCTTAGCTTACCATAATTTCCCTCATAACTTTTAAATTTTTTTAAAGCTTTTGGACTTTTATAATAATACTTAGCTTAAAACACACATACTACAGCTGTACAAAACATTTTCTTATATCTTTATTATACAAGGTTTCTTCTGGTTTAAGTTTTTTTTACTTTTTAAAACTTTTTTGTTAAAAACTAAGCCACAAACATGGACATTGGCCTAGGCCTACAGAGGGTCAGGATCATCAGTATCACTGGTTTCCACCTCCACAGCTTTTTCCACTGGAAGGTCTTCAGGGCAATAATACCGATGAAGCTGTTATCTCTTATGATAATAATGCTTTCTGGAATACCTCCTGAAAGACCTGCCTGAAGCCATTTTACAGTTAACTCTTTTCCTTGATAAGTAGAAGGAGTATACTCTAAAACAATGATATATATTAAATATGTAAACTAGTAATGGTCATTTATTATCAAGTATTTTGTACTGTATATAATTATAAGTGCTATGCTAGACTGCCAGCCTGGGTTTGTTTACAACAGCATCACCACATCCACATGAGTGATATGTTATACTATGACATTATGATGGCCACAACATCACTAAATGATAGGAATTTCTTTTTT
>PVKV010013437.1:21705-53423 GCA_004027835.1 Alouatta palliata
CATATATATATTTTTTTTGAGATGGAGTCTCACTCTGTCACCCAGGCTGTAGTGCAGTGGCACGATCTTGGTTCACTGCAACCTCCGCCTGCCGGGTTCAAGCAATTCTCCCACTTCAGCATCCTGAGTAGCTGGGACTACAGGTGCGTGCCACCACGCCCAGCTAATTTTTTGTATTTTTAGTAGAGACAGGGTTTCACCGTGTTAGCAAGGCTAGTCTTGAACTCCTGACCTCAGGTGATCCGCCCACCTCCGCCTTCCAAAGTGCTGGAATTACAGGTGTGAGCCACTGCGCCTGGCTCACTGTAATATATTTTAATGATTAAAAAAATTTTTTTTAATTTTATTTTAAGACGAGGTTTCACCATGTTGGTCAGGCTGGTCTCGAACTCCTGATTTCAGGTGATCTGCCTGCTTCAGCCTCCCAAAGTGCTGGGATTACAGGCGTGAGCCACTGCGCCCGGCCAATGATTAAAATTTTTAAATGAAAATAGAAAAGGTTCTTTTGACATTCATGCAATATTACTTTATTTTTAAGAATTATTGAAAATTTAAAGAAATACCAAGATTTTTGAAACAGTCATTTGAAACTAAATGTCCAATAGAAGCTTACATAACAAGTCTGCAGCAGAGTTTATCTGAAAACTGACTTAACTGGACAATAGAAAGATAAAGGGAAATTGTAAAGTTAGACTATCTCAAAATGCACAGAAGATTGTGTATATTTACTGATTTAAAATATCTTCTGGCCAGGCGCAGTGGCTCACACCTATAATCCTAGCACTTTGGAAGGCCGAGGTGGGTGGATCACCTGAGGTCAGGAGTTCAAGACCAGCCTGGCCATCATAGTGAAACCCCATCTTTAAAAAAAAAATCTATAATATTGTAACATCAAACTTTTCATTAAAATTGTAATGACATTCATATGGACTAGAATCCCTCTGAAAGTATTTCCAAACTTGTGTGGGAAGATATCAAACTCCAAAAAATCTTAGGACTTTAGGGACTTAGAGATCATTTGGGCCAGGCACAGTGGCTCATGCCTGTAATCCCAGCACTTTGGGAGACTAAACTGAGAACACTTGAGGCAGGAGTTCAAGGCCAGCCTGGGCAACATAGTGAGACCTCCATCTCTAAAACTACGAAAAAATAAAATATTAGAGAATGGTGGCACACACCTGTAGCCGAGCTACTGGAGAGACTGAGGCAGAATTGCTTGAACCCAGCAGTTCAAGGCTGTAGTGAACTATTACATGATTGTGCCACTCACTCCAGCCTGGGCATCCAGAGCAAGGCCCGGTCTTCAATTAACAAATACATACATACACCATACATAAGAGATGGTTTGGTCCAATTTTCTTATTTTTTTGTTCCTTTATTATTTTCAATTTTTTTTCTTTTCTGTTTGTTTGTCCCAGGCATTCCAGAATTTTCTTATTTTAGAGAAGAAAATGGAAAGCCCAAAGAGAATACTAGAAACTAGGACCGTAGAAAAAATTCTAGGAGTCTGGGCCCCTCTGCAGAAAGCCCAATTAGAATGACTGGACACAGCAGCCCATGATAAAGGTAAAAGAGAACCTTTGTCAATGGTAAGGTGAATGACAGATGCTGGGTAACTAGCTCCCCGTCCATCTGTCCAAGGCATGGTGCCACAGCAAAGGGATACAGGCAAGGCCTTTCACGTTCAGAATTCCACTTACTTAGGAAGCCAAATATCAAGTCTCCACTCCTATACTTTCCATTTGGTCACCTTAGTCTAACAGAATTGAGAAAACAAGAGGAAGAGCTGACTAATATCAGCATTTTCCACTTTTCTGAGAGCTGAAAACAGTAACATTTTCTCTAAAAGTCCTAATGCCTTTTCTCCATGGCCAACCAGTAAAAAGTCTGGGGAAGACAATAAAAGTGACCTAATTCCTATTTCAAAGTACAAAGCTAAACTTTAGGGTATTTATAGGTCTTGTGTCAGCCTTGTCCTCATCTTCCCTCCTTGTATCTTGGATAACCTGCTCTCCACACACACGCTGCTCCCATGCACACTCCCATGTCAAAAGTTCAGCCAGGACCTCTTGTTTCTACACTTTAGATGCAAATAAACTAGTTGATTCATATGTACTTCTCTGTAAGGATAAAAAATTCCCACCTATCTAGGTTTGAAATAGTCCATAGTCTCAGACCAGTCTGGGTATTATTTCAAACAAACAAACAAGCAGTGAATAGCTCACAGTAAAGGAAAAAAAAAAAAAAAGAGGGACTGGCAATTAAAAAAGCACTATCCAGATATGAAAGAACCTGATACATGTGACACAAATCTGAAAGGTTCCTATCCAACTTGTGTCAAATAAGTGAGCAAGAGATAAGAACAGATAATTCAGTAGGAAAAACCCCAAACAGTAAAACACTTGAGAAAATGCTAGTAATTAAAGAAATGTAAAACAAATTATTTAAGCATTATCTTGTCTATTAAATTAGCAAAATTAAAGAGAAGTTACAAAACTCAATATAGGATGTAGCATAGCTACAATACCCACTCTACTAATGGGACTGTTGCTTTGAGAAAATAATTAAAAAGAAAAGCATGCTGGGTACGGTGGCTCAGGCCTGTAATCCCAACACTTTGAGAGGTTGAGGCAGGTGGATTGCTTTAGCCCAGGAGCTCGAGACCAGTCTGGGCAAGATGGCAAAAACCTATCTCTAAAAAATATTAATATATAAAAATCAGCCAGGTGTGGTGGTGCCTATCTGTTGTCCCAGCTACTCAGGGAAGCTAAGATGGAGGATCACCTAAGCCCAGGAGGTCAAGGCTGTAGTGAGCCATGATTGTACTACTGCACTCCAGCCTGGGCAACAGAAACCCTGTCTGAAAATTTTAATGAAATTAAAATTTAAAAATGTAAAAAAGAAAAACAATGTTATCAATATAGAGATAAGGTTGTACTACATATAATGAATCAAAATTTAAAAAAGGATAATCTATGGTATTCTCGTTCAATGTACTTTTATATTGTCATAAAAAATGATATATATATAGGTAAATGCATGGAAAATTCTGTATGAAATCATGCTAAGAACTTCTGGCCCCACTGATCAGTATCCTGAGCCAATTTCAGTAAGGTCCTAGATTGACTATAAAAATATATTTTTAAAAATGATGCTAAATGAATAAAAGGAACAAAAAATAATATGGCATACTGATTAAACTATTACATTATGTTTACATAATGATAAGGGTTAGAAAACGTAAATAGTGATTTTTGTGTTTTTTTTTAGATGGTCTTACTCTGGTGCCCAGGCTGGAATGCAGTGGCATGATTATGGCTCACTTGCAGTCTTGACCACCTGGGCTCAAGCAATCCTCCTGTCACAGCCTCCCGAGTATCTGGGACTACGGGCACTTGCCACCACACCCAACTAACTTAAATTTTTTTTTTGTAGAGACGGCATCCCACTATGTTGCCCAGGCTGGTCTTGAACTCCTATGCTCAAGCAATCCTCCCGTCTAGGCCTCTCAAAGCGCTGGAATCATAGGCATGAGCCACCACACCTGGCCTAAATAGTGATTTTATGGTACAAAGGTTTTGTTCTTGTTTGCATGCTTTGTTACTTTTATTTATAGTCTTCTACAGAGTTAGTTAAACACAGTTTTGGAAGCTCTCTGATTCTATAAAGCCTAAATTAAAAAATCACCCAAATGATATTCCCAGTTATGAATTCTCTACTAGGCCAGTCAATGACAACAGGAATATGAGGCCAGGGTTTATTTATAGCCTTAGGCTATTTCCTAGGAAGTCAAAGATGCTCTGGAATTTTTGTTTGTTTTGAGACAGCGTCTCACTATATTGCTCAGGCTAGTCTCAAATACCTGGGTTCAAGCGATCCTCTTGCCTTAGGCTCCCAAGGAGCTGGGATTACAAGCACATGCCACCATGTAATAGCTTCCAGAATTTTTGAAAAAGTAAACTGATTCACCATTTTAACAACCTCACCCTTGTTCCCTGCCCCACCCTTCCACCCACCTCCAGTCACCAAGAGCTGGATAAGTATATTCTCACAAGGATTTCTATTATCAGGTATAGAGTTAGGTATGTACCAAGGAGGGAAAGACACCAGTGAAACTGCATAGCTGAAATGATTACCAAACACAGAGGCAGGACAGTGTCCCTGGTTAGCTTTAGGGCCTACCTGTCCATTCCTCATCACTGTGGCTATAGACTTGCTTGTCCTAGAAAGGTGAAGAGTAGTAAATAACTCCTGTCTGTTTTTTTTTGAGACAGAGTCTCAGTCTGTCACGCAGACTGGAGTGCAGTGGCATGATCTTGGCTCACCATAACCTCCGCCCCCTGGGTTCAAGTGATTCTCATGCCTCAGTCTTCCAAGTAGCTGGGATTACAGGCATATGCCACCACACCCAGATAATTTTTTCATATTTTCAGTAGAGATGGGGTTTCACTGTGTTGGTCAGGCTGGTCTTGAACTCCTGGCCTCAAGTAATCCACCCGCGTCAGCCTCCCAAAATGCTACAATTACAGGCATGAGCCACCACACGCAGCCAACTCCTAAGGCTCTTATCTGACTGGTATGCAAAGGACCAAATGAATCCAGTGACAGAAAAGTAATTTAGTTTTTAAATCACTCTTGATCATTAGGTCTTTATCTTCATTTTGAAGATCCTGGATAGAATCCAAAAGGAGCTCATATCATCATATATCTCAGTCTGGAAAAAAACATGGTAACACTATAATCAGTCTAATTCATTTGCACCAAATTTTAGAGGATCAGTGGTAAACAGGTGGAGGAAACACAAAGGATTATCTGAATCCAACTGAAGTGTTCTCATGAGCAGAAGTCTTCTTTGTCCAGCTACCATGGATGTCCCAGCAAAAGAGGGGTTGAGGAGGTAGATTGATCAGGCTTACTGGCTTGTTTTAGAAAAACGGAAAGTTTCTATTAGTGCTTATGGCTGAGATAGCAATGGAAGATAACGAGATTAACATGTTAAAGCAGTATTCACGTACATATTTGCCATATACATACTGGACAATTTCAGAGACATACAGGTTTGGGAGAAGACAGGGAGAGAGGGCTAAATGGGGAGAACAGAATTTTTCAGATTAAAAAAAATGAATCTTTAAGTCCCAGTGAACATCCAGAAATTTCCATTTAACTTCCTGCAAGGCCAGCCTCCAAGATGACTCCCAGTAATGTTCCCAATTACATCTTCGTGTATCTGGGTTGGTCTCTGTGACTTACATAATACAGCAGGAGTGATGGTATATTACTTCTGAGGTTGGGTCAGAAAAGAAAGTGTGGCTTCTGCTGTCTCTCTTGGATCATTCATCTAGGGAGAAGCTAGTTTCCATGTTGTAAGCAGTCCTATTGTGAGGCCCACATTGTGAGGAACTGAGGCCTCTGGCCAACAACCATATGAATGAACTTAGAAATGGATCTTCCAGCCAAGACCTTCAAATGACTGCTGCCCTGGCTGACATCTTGAGAGACCCTAAGCCAGAACCACTAGCTAAGCAGCTCCCAGATTTCTGACCCTTAGAAACTGTGTGAAATAGGCCAGGTGCAGTGGCTCATGCCTGTAATCCCAGTACCACTTTGGGAGGCCAAGGTGGGAGGATCACTTGAGCCCAGGAGTTTGAGACCAGCCTGTGCAACACAGTGAGACCTCATCTCAAAAAAGAAAGAAAGAAAGAAAGAAAGAAAAACTGTGAATTTTTTTTTTTTTTTAATTTTAAGCTGCTACATTTTGGGGGTAATTTGTTATCCAGCAACAGACAGGTAGGAGAGGTGATTTGCTGGGGTAATTTGTTAACCAGCAATAGATAACATAATAACGTCGAACTAAGCAAGTTTGATGGGGAAATGTACCATTTGATATCATGATTTCATCTACTGGGTGAGAAAGAATCATCTGCAAATTAAAAGTGGTTATTGCCTTTGATACCATTAAAAGCTAAATATGCCTAAAGAAGGGGCTCCACTGGAGGGAATGAACTGTCCTTCTCTTCCAACACTAATCTAAGGCTTGTCACAGTCTAAAAGGCCCCATCAGAAGAGTCCAACACAGTCCCCTCCCAGTAATTATATTACATATCCTACAGCCATAAATGGGGGTTAGTTAAGGGTAGGTTTCACATACAAGGCAGCCACTGTAAGGGTGTTGTCTCACATCAGAGCAGTCAAAGGGTTAAAGTTGAGGCAGCAAATTTATCCCCAGAGATATATGCCCAGCACTAAGCTGAGATTCACAAGATTCTCCCTGAGTTTTCCTTACCTCTAAATGCTGGGATAACTGATGCTCACTGAATTCCGATATTTGTATGAATAAAAATGAAGGGATTTAGCAAATCTTGTTCTTGCACACAGTTGTCAAAAAAAATCTGACCTTTACAACAGGAAAAAGAGGGGGGATTTAAAGATTTAAAGAAGAGGCAGTGACTGTCTGATGTATAACAAACCTTTGAAAAATTATGAAGCAGTGAAAATCCCCTACAGGTCCCAACAAAATGTGTCCAATTTGCATTCCAGCAAAGCTTTCCATACATACCATTTGGCTCTTGTGTGTACTTCCAGGCAAATAAATCCCGAGGAATAATCCCACTGGGATCTAAGTCTGATCTCTGATATATTGCTGCTACACAGCTCCAGACAAGGCTCCACAAACTGCCTTTTTGGTTCCAAATAACTAAATCAAAGTCATCCTGATAAGCTTTAAAAACAGGGAATGTGAGGAGTGGTTTAATGAATGTTACAACTCAACCTATTATAGACCACAGTACATTAGGAGAAGAGAAAGAAAGAAAGAAAAAAAAAACCTTCATGCGTTTACATCCCCAAATCTCTCAAGACCAAATCCAGACATACCTGTCATTCACCACACCTGACTATAAAGCCTTGTTCAAAGCCTGACTTTGATCAAATGGTTAGGATGAATTTGCAAACCCAACACCAGTGTGTATTGTGGTGGGGAGAGGAGGAAAGTAAGCAGAGGCTACAATTTTCTGTTTACTCTGAAAATGGGTTCAACCTTTTTTTTTTTTTTTTTTAAAGCAACCAATAGCAGCAATAAACACTAAAATGTATTCTGATTTATAATATTTCAAGGAAATACAGCAAACATATTAAGTAGCAAAACAAATTTTTTTCTAAAAGTTAGAAACATCTACCACTCAACATATAAACTTTAGAAAATAGTCAAGGAAAAAAAGGTTGGAAAGCTACAATTCTGGAAAAAATGAGAGAGCTAGAAGTTCCAGTGTCCTGGATTTCTGCACCAGTTTTCTCCTTTCACAAGAAACTAATTTTCACCTTTCACAAGAAAATAATTTTCACAAAAGAAAAATAAACTGAAACATTGATCACAGTGACTACTATTAGACAAATCACAAAATATATAGATGCAAGAAGTAGAAACTGAGCGACTAAAAAAGAGAAGGGTAAGGGCCGGGCACGGTGGCTGATGCCTGTAATCCCAGCACTTTGGGAGGCCGAGGCGGGTGGATCACGAGGTCAAGAGATCAAGACCATCCTGGCCAACATGGTGAAACCCCATCTCTACTAAAGCACAAAAAATTAGCCGGGTGTGGTGGTATGTGCCTGTAGTCCCAGCTACTCGGGAAGCTGAGGCAGAATTGCTTAAAACTGGAAAACAGAAGTTGCAGTGAGCCAGGATTGTGCCACTGCACCCTAGCCTGGTGACAGAGCGAGACACTGTCTCAAAAAAAAAAAAAAAAAAAAAAAGAGAAGGGTAAGAAGAGAACACTTAGGAACTCAATAATTTGATGTAGACGACATCAAAATAAACCAACCAGCCACACAGTAAGGAGATGGGAACATTAGCGTTTTAATATCTGTATATAATATTATTATAAGTAGTGGCAAAGTAACACCCAAATTCAGTTTATATAGCACCTTAAAAACAGCCAGTCACTTATCAGGAATTGGAGTTAACTCCCTCCCCAGAAGGTTATTCTGCAAGCAGGAAGATAAACTGGTAATCTGTAAGGAAACTGAGCTTCCTGTATAGTCAGCAAGACCTAGCCTATTGTCTGGTCCAGGATTCTGATGGCAGATGAAACCAGAAATACCACTTTCTACTTCCAAGACCCGAAGTGTAACTGACACTCTTTTTTTGGCAAGTCAGAATTCGACCCTGTCTAGGCAACCTGTATGATTTGTGATTGCTGTTTACTGCAAATTTTGGAAGAAAGTCATCCTTTAGCATAAAAGCTAAAACCTCAATACCTTATTTGGCCCAGAAGAGCCATCCAGTTATTTCAGGACAGAAGTATGCAGAAGATCCAAAAGAACTGAAAGGAGCTTTATCATCAAAGTCCTATACAGTCTCAAAAGTTTTTAAAGCTATAATAAAACAAACAAACAAACAAAAATAACAAGTGTTGGTAAGGATGTGGAAAAACTGGAACCCTCATGCATTCTTGGTGGGAATGTAATATGGTTTAGCTGCTATAGAAAACTGGCAGTTACTCAAAAAGTTAAACAGAATTATCATATAACCCAGCAATTCCACTCCTAGGTACACATCCAAAGGAATTGAAAACAGGAACTCAAATACATGTAAACACATGTCCCTAGCAGCACTGTTCATAATTGCCAAAAGGTAGAAATGGTCCAAATGTCCATCAATGCATGAATGAACAAATTGTGGTATACACACGCATGGAATATTACTCAGTCCTAAAAAGAAATGAAGTGCTGATTCATGCTACAGCATGGATGAACTTCAAAAACATTATTCTAAGAGAAAGAAGCCAGACATAAAAGGTCACATATTTTATGATTCCTTTTATATGAAATATCCAGAATAGGTAAATTTATAGAAACAGAATGGAGATGGATGGCTACCAGGGGCTGGAGGGGAAGGGAAAGTATGGAGCAAGTGCTTAATGGGTACAAGATTTCCTTTTGGGGTGATGAAAATGTTTTGCAATTAGATAGAGTACATTGTGAATGTACTAAATGCCACTATATTGTTAACTTTACAACGGTTAACTTTACGTTACATGCATTTCACCTCAATTTTTTAAAAAAGCTCTTGGAAATGCAAGTAAAAATTCTCTTATCTCCAATTTGACTTTATTTTTCTAAAGTGCTTTAACAGGATATGTGCTTCCCTTTTAAGAAACCATGAATGATTTCCAGTTAAAGGCTGTCATGTCTCCTCTATAGCTTTTTTTTGAGACAGAGTCTCACTCTGTTGCCCAGGCTAGAGAGCAATGGCGTGACCTCAGCTCACTGCAACCTCCACCTCCCCAGCTCAAGCAATTATCCTGCCTCAGCCTCCTGAGTAGCTAGGATTACAGGTGCGCACCACCATGCCCAGCTAATTTTTGTATTTTTAGTAGAGACAGGGTTTCACCATGTTGATCAGGCTGGTCTCAAACTCCTGACCTTGTGATCCACCTGCCTTGGCCTCCCAAAGTGCTGGGATTACAGGTGTGAGCCACCATGCCCAGCCCTCCTCTATAGTTTTTGTAGAGACTATAGGGTCACTTTGAATTCTTGCAAAAGTGAAGTATACCTGGTTGCTTTCTACTCACCAAAACTGGTTGCCCCAAAGCAGAAATGTCAGTGGGCATCTCTGTATTCCCACTGGAGGCTCACTGAACCTTAGCTTCTTTAGCTGCTACAAACCCCTCCTTGGAGACTTACATCTATTGAGACTTTATGAAGATTTCACATTATACAAGACCACAATAAGCAATCTCCTCTTCTTCTATCACAGCTCAATTCAGAGTTCTTTGGAAACACAGGTACTTCACTATCTCCTATTTTGCATTCTGAATTCCTATCCTCCCACGTTTTTCCCCTACTTACAGGTTAAAACTTGCCAACAGACAAGACTTACCGGTAGAAGCACTGTGAATAGTCATTCTTCATATTGTCACTTTGTCTTTCACATTTCTCTTTCAAATTGTTGAGGCAAAAGCATTTTCAGAGTATGAGGTGAATCCTCTAGTATTCAATACCTTTTACATCTTTGCTGTCATCAACAACCTCCCAGCCTCCTAGCAGAAGGCCTCAGTCACCCAAGCCCTTAAAGACTCCTATAATTGGTAGTTTATACTTTCTCCCCCATCCTAAACTCACTCCATGATGCCATGAAGATACACAATTTTTGCAAATTTTCTAAAGCTCTTTCTCATTGCTTTGCTCATTGCTATTTCCACAGCTTCCTTCTGGAGATAAAGCCAGGCCCTCTCAGGCCTCAGAGTTTACCAAAGAGGGCAACAGTCACCAAAGGTCCCAAACCAGCTTCTATGCTCATAGCTATATACAATAAAAGCATAAATAGGGAATCATCCCCTTTCTCATTAATTAAAATGGCTCTACTAACAAGCGGTTGTTAATGGTATCAATAAACTGCTTACCCTATGTCAGCTTAAGCTGAAGTACTTTGAAAGTTACCTTTTAGGATCCAGGTACAATCTTTACTATTACTTCTCTAGGCAAGATGAGTTACTCCTTCCCTTAAGATCTGATGGTTTGTTTCCTCAATAGTTTCCCCCACCTTGTGATAATCTTTTAATAGTATCTAGGATCATTAGTAACATGCTACTTTACCTCCTCTCACCTCTCCCCTTTACTCATCCCTCTGGACAGAAGATTCAGAGTCAGTAATTGCCATGTCTTATTGAATTTTTAATTTTTCTATCTCTTAGCACTGCAGTTCAGTGAATCTCCTAACTCCAAGCCAGAACTTCAGCCTGCCCAGTTAGACACTGGAATTTAAAAACTCATGTCCCTATTCCCAGTTACCTTCACACGTGCTGGAAATAGGCTGGTGGTGTCTGTGTGCATGCTATGCTCTCAGCAGACCTTCCTATTGAACCTAGCATCCAACAACAGGGACCAGTAAGCAGCCTGAAGTCTGTTGCCAGAGAACAAGGCTAACTCAGAATTTTCTGCCATAAGTTTCTTTGGTAGACATAACAGAAACAAAGAGAAAGGGGTTTTCCTCAAACTGTGATTTTAATTGTGATTAAAATAGTAATGTTAATTTGTCTCCAGTAAGACAGAAGAGTTCTGGAACAGCTAGATTCACCTCTGTCTCTTGTTCCTCTTCCACAAATGGCCCACCTGAAGGTTAGCTATAGGTCTGCCTTTATTCACATGAAAAGCAAATAACCTCACTGCCTTTTTCCAAATCATAATCACACTTTAAAAGAAGCTTTTACTGTGTGACCTTGAACATGTTACTTAATCTTTCTGGAACCTGAGTTTTATCTGTAAAAGGAGGATGCTAATAAGGGCACAGTCTACTTTGTGGGTTTTTGTAAAACTTGAAAAGAATACAGGCAAACTGTCACAGCCAAGTGGAACCTAACAAGATGTGACGACTAAATGTAATGTGGTATCCTAGATGGAATCTTTGAACAGAAAAAGCCCGTTACGTAAAAACCTAATAAAATCTGAATAAAGTATGGGCTTTAATAATGATGAATCAATATTTGTTCATTAATTGTGACAAATGTGTCATACTAATATAAGATGTTAATAGGGGACACTGGGCATGGGATAGATGGTAACTTCTTTACAACTTTTCTATAAACATAATATGCTCATAGAAATAATCCATTATAGATTATGTATATTTTAGAGTCTAAGTTATAATTATAATTCATATAATTTATAGATAAGTTACGTGCTTTATAGATTCTAAAATTAAAAGGCTATAATGAAAAACTATAAAGTTCTAATCAATTGTAAAATATCACATAATTTAGTAGATTTAGTTTTTTATACAGATAGTTGGTAAGTAGGTAGCTATCTTAAGTAGCTCAGATAACAAAGATCACTTGAAGAGTTAAGTACTGGTGTGGAAGAGTCTAGCCCCCAGAAATATCCCAGCTGTTTCCTGCCAGCTGGTGCCTCATGTCTGACTTGCAATAGAGCTGATTTTCTTTACGCAATTATTTTTGCCTCTCAACCTATTTCGCTAAAAGAACAGTTACTTTTTAAAAAGAGTGCTTTAATTTAAAACTTCAAAAAGTGACATATAAGACATGGATATGATAATTTATAAGGTCCATTTCCTAACTGCTGATAATTTATTAGGTCCATGTCCTAACTGCTGAAACAGATCTGATCTCTACTACTCCCAACTTCAAATGTAGAAACACACGGACACCCAGAGATAGAATTTAGCAAGCGTACCCATCCCCTGCCAACTTCTGCTCTGCCCTGGAAAAAAAAAAAACAAAAAGAAGAAAGCAAAAGTCCCAGAAGTGCAGGAAATTGTTTCTCAGACGAAAGACAACACTTCCTTTCCCAGAACAATCCATCTCCCACACTGACATCCTGCTCCTGCTATATTTACCCAACTCAAATCTGCCGATGATATACTTCCAGCTGCACTCCCGCCACATGGTCCTGTCACTCAACTGGAGCACTCAGAGGGGAATCTGTCCAGAGGGCAGAGCCTAGAAATCACTACACACTAATCCATGCTTCCTCTATTGCTAGCCTTCAGAGTAAAGTGAGACAAAATATGGACGGTATTACTCCCTGTTTATTTTGGAAGTGACTGGGGAGACAAGAGGTACTTCATTTTATATAGTTGCTAATTTTGACTGCTCTCATGGTAGCCAGCGGAGGAACCTGAACAATGAAGAGATTGAAATGGGAGGTTAAAAATAACTGTTAATGCTAGCAAGCCAAAAAACATTATTTAATAGCCTCTTCCAACCCAACCCACTAGGATCAGGCTATCAAGTAACATTACAGGGTAAAACCTTCAGTTCTAAGTAGATAAATCCAAGGAGTCAAGATGGGACAATCTCATTCACCTCATCTCATCCTATCTCATAGCATACTCTACTCAAAGGGGAAAACCCACACACTGGACTGGGTAAAGGTAAATGTTAGAGCTGACTCCCATTTTCCAATTTTAGTAGTTCCGTATCTTGGTCCTTCTCTCCTACCCTTGCTTCCCCATCCCCAAGTTCTTTACTTCTGCCCCTGTCCTCTTTCTGACACTCTAGTTGTTTCTTTTCTGTCTCCACTTATTTCTCTCAATCTCTCTCTCTCTTTTTTTTTTTTAAGACAAGGACTCCTCTTTCACCGAGGCTAGAGTGCAGTGATGCCATTATTACTCACTGCAGCCTTGATCTCTGGGGCTCAAGAGATCCTCCTGTCTCGGCCTCTCAAACAGCTGGGACTACTGGTGTGCACCACCATGCCTGGCTAACTTTTTTTTTTTTTAATTTAGTACAGATGAGGACTCACTAGTTAGGCTGGTTTCGAACTCCTGAGCTGAAGCAATCCTCTCGCCTCAGCCTCCCAAAGTGCTGGTGATTACAGGCATAAGCCACTTTTTTGAGGGCAAGTTTCCAGTAACAAAACACAACTGATAGCTGATAAGGCGTTTATTAGTAATGGTCATAATTATCATATCATTGGCCTATTCTCCACAGTAATAACAGTAAAAACCTGAGTCTCAAGAAGCAATACTACTTTTTCTCTCAGCTTTTGGAGGCCCAGTCATGCATCCTAATTATGCTTCAAAAGAATGAAAGGAAAGGCACAAGGAAAAATGCATAAAAGAGGGAAGGAAAGAAAAGAATGACAGAAAAGGAGGATAGGAAAACATTTCTTCTAACTTTTTTCTCTTAACACTCTTGGATAATGGGCATTTCCAAACTTTATGGATTTTGTTAAAGCTTAAGTGGAAGTTCTTAATAAGATGAATAATGTTATTAAAATAGATTTAAGAATAAAAGCTGAAATATAATGATGCATTCATAGGAAATCCCACTTATTAAAAGAGGGAGTACATTTAAAAAAAAAAGAATCCACTTCACAGGGCTGTTGTCAGTCTGGCTTAGAGAAAAAGCATTTATGCTGTTGGTTGAGTGGAGAACAAATTCCACTGGGTGATGTGGTCACATTCTAGGAAATTACCAAGCTCCCAGTCAAGCCTCATTGAGCCAAACCTTTTTCCAATTTTCAACTTTTTTTAGTTACTAGATTTAGACATTAAAAAACGTAGATCTTTAGGGTACGCAATTATGTTTCTAACAGGAAGGGAAACAAACAGAAGCAAGCTAGAAAGACAGTTTGTGTCTACCTAAGAACAAGTATTTTTAAGCAACAACTCCAATTTCACCATTAGGGCAACCAGAAATTGGTTCAGGCAAGAATCATCAATGTATGTTAGGTCTTAGAAGGAAAGTTTAAAGAGGAATAATATTATCTTCAAGTGTTTCCATACAGATTGCTTATTAGTTGCAAGGGGAAATAACATCTATATAGTATAAGTCAGATTAACATTTGAGCAGATGATCAAAATTAGTATCACCAATGAATAGCACCTGCAGTTGCAATAACCTGAGAAGGATACTATATCAATAGTGGTATGTATTATAGATTCACGCCAGACACACACCACCTGAATCTAATTATGAGGACACATCAGACAAACCCAAAATGAGAAATATTCTTGAAAGAAATAAATAAATGAGGATGACTACAGTTAACAATAATTTGCTGTATATTTCCAAATAGCTGTAAGAGAAGATTTGAAATGTTCCCAACACAAAGAAATAACAAATGTTTGAGGTGATGGATATCCTAAATACTCTGATGCGACCATTACACATTGTATGCATGTATAAAAATATCACATGTAACCAATAAATAAGTACAATTATTATGGATCAATTTTTTAAAAAAGAAAGAACACATAGATGAACTGGTCTGTAGTTACAAAAAAAAAAAGGTCAGTATCAGCTGACTGTGGTGGTTCATTCCTATAATTCCATCACTTTGGAAGACCAAGGCAGGAGGACCAGTTGAGGCTAGGAGTTCTAGGCTGCAGTAAGCTACGATCCCACCACCGGACTCTGCGAGCAGTTACAGAGTTACAGATAACTCCATAACTCTAGAAAAAAAAAAGCGGGGTTTATTTTTTTTTTAATATTTTTTGTTTGTTTTCTTAATCACCCAGGCTGAAGTGCAGTGGCACAATCATAGCTCACTGCAGCCTCAAACTCCTGGGCTCAAGCAATCTTCCCATCTCAGCCTCCTGAGTAGCTGGGACTACAGACACATGCCACCATGTTCAGCAATTTTTTTTTTATTTTTTGAAGCAATGAGTTCTCACTGTGTTGGCAAGGCTGGTCTCAAACTCCTGGCCTCAAGAGACCCTCCTGCCTTGGCCTCCCAAAGTGCTAAAATTATGGGCATAAACCATTGGCTGAAAAAATTAAAAAAAATTTTTTTTTAATGCTAATGTCATGAAGGATAAAGAGAGGCTAAACAACTGTCCCAGATTAAAGAAGACTAAATAAACGTGACAACTAAATGTAATTTGTGATCCTTGGCTGAAGGGGAGAAAACAAACAAACAATAAAAGTTCACTGACAAAACTGGAATATGAATAGTAAATTACTGTATCAATGTTAAATTTCTTGAATTTGATAACTGTACTTAAATTAGTAAGAGAATATCCTTGTTCTTCGGAAATATGCACTTAAGTATTAAGGGATAAAAAGTCATGATGGGCCAGGCACGGTGGCTCATGCCTATAATCCCAGCACTTTGGGAGGCCAAGGCAGGCAGATTACCTGAGGTCAGGAGTTCAAGATCAGCCTGGCCAACATGGCAAAACCCCCTCTCTACTAAAAATACAAAAATTAGCAGGGCATGGTGGCAGACGCCTGTAATCCCAGCTATTTGAGATGCTAAAGGCAGGGAGAATCAGTTGAACCTGGGAGGCAGAGGTTGCAGTGAGCTGAAATCGCACCATTGTACTTAAGCCTGGGTGACAGAGTAAGACTCTATCTCACAAAAAAAAAAAAAAAAGAGGCATGATATAAACAACCTCTCAAATGATTTAGAAAAATTTATTTATGTATTTTTCTTTTTGTGAGACAGGATCTAACTCTGTCACCCATGGTGCAATGCAATGGCGTGATCACAGCTTACTGCAGCATTGACCTCCCAGGTTTAAGTGATCCTCTTACCTCAGCCTCCCCAAGTAGCTAGAGGCTTACTTTTTAATTTTTTGTAGACATAGAGTCTTCCTCATGTTGCCCAGGCTGATCTCAAATTCCTGAGCTCAAGTCATCCTCTCATCTTGGCCTTCCAAAGTGCTGGAATTATAGACGTAAGCCACTGTGCCCAGCCGAAAAATAATTTTATGTCTATACATACATACATACGTGTGTGTGTGTGTGTGTGTGTGTGTGTGAGAGAGAGAGAGAGAGAGAGAGAGAAACAATAGTAAAGCAGCAAAAGGATAGATGGGAGATTTCTGCATTATTCTTGCAACTTTTTTGTAAGTTTGAAATTATTTCAAAATAAAAGTTCAAGAAAATTCACCATCTGTTCCTTTGATTAAATGTCCTGACGCCAATTAGGTAAAAGGGAAATAGGGATGAACTCACATTCTAAATAGCAGTAAACCAACCTCTGGTAGCCAACTTTTTCATTCCCTTTGGAGCTTTTGGAAGAAGACTATTACCAACCTAAATATTTCCTATTCTCCACCTTCCTTTACTATATGCAAAAACCCATTTTGTTGACTACTGAGCCTACAGCCTACCCAGGATTACTTAGGACCCTGGCACCATCTCCCATTCCCTAAATAAAAAGCAGTTCTACTAAAGGCAAGTACTGCTCATTTTTTTCCTTATAGAACCCTGGGAACAGAAACTTGTTTTGTTTTGTGTTTTGAGACAGAGTCTCGCTCTGTCGCCCAGGCTGGAGTGCAATGGCGCAATCTTAGCTCATCACAATCCCTGCCTCCCGGGTTCAAGCGATTCTCCTGCCTCAGCCTCCCGAGTAGCTGGGATTACAAGTGCCCACCACCACACCAGGCTAATTTTTGTATTTTTAGTAGAGACAAGGTTTCAGTATGTTGGCCAGGCTGGTCTCGAACTCCTGACCTCCAGTGATCCACCTGCCTCGGCTTCCTAAAGTGCTGGGATTACAGGCATGAGCCACCGCTCCCAGGCCAAAAACATTCTTTAAAATCCCTGAAATGAAACTGATTAAGATGCAGATTTGGCTCACTTGGGAGGATTAATGAGACCTATTTGGAGTCTGAGAATCGAGGTCCATTTTCCCTTGACTACTTTCCCTACAATGCTTCTGTACAGGTGGGCTGAACCAAGAACTTCTTTTCCTTGGCCAAACGAAACCAAGATCCTGTCAGAGTCAACAGGCTCTGGTCACAAAAAGTATTTAGTTATAGTAGGTATTAATAATATAACTTGGATATAGATTCATCCCAGAAAAAAGAGGCAAAGGAAAAAGTACTGCACTTTAAATTCAGAACACAATAAGCCATTCAAGCAAATGACAGGTCACTGGTCTTTTTGTGGAATACCTTTGTCCAACTTTCTCTTTTAGAAAGATCTTAACCACTGTTAACTGCTTCACTGTCTCTACACCTCTTTCTACCCTTGAAAATCCTAAGAATACTATTCCTAAACAAGGGGACAGTCTCTTTGAGGTCCCAGTGCTCCCAAGGGCTACTTCTAGGTGCTTTCTCTGGGATTCAAAAGACAAAAATATGATGAAATGTTCTATTGATTATGAAGCCAAATCCTGTCCAAAGTTACAAGGGCTTTGGTACTACTTTTCTCACATGAGACCCTTGGGCTAAAGGTAGTAGGCTGCTACCAAAAAATACTTATGTTATTTGTGAACTGGGACTATTAGACCCTGGCTAGAGAAAAGAGCTTTCCTCGCTCTTTTAGCATCTTAGGTAAACAGCTACTAACCTCTTTGTTTTTGGCTGGGCGCAGTAGCTCACACCTGTAATCTCAGCACTTTTGGGAGGCTGAGGCAGGCAGATCACCTGAGGTCAGGAGTTCGAGATCTTCCTGCCCAACTCGGTGAAACCCCATCTCTGCTAAAAATACAAAAATTAGCTGGGCGTGATGTTGGGCACCTGTAATCCCAGCTACTCAGGAGGCTGAGGCAGGAAAATTACTTGAGCCCAGGAGGTGGAGGTTGTAGTGAGCAGAGATCATGCCACTGCACTCCAGCCTGGGCAACAGAGCAAGACAACGTCTCAAAAACAAACAAATAAAAAAATCTTTGTTTTGCACCTCTAGACTTCAATATCCTAAAAATTGTGTCAAAAGCCAAGCCAAAGAGGACTCAAATGCAAACTTGCATTTTATTAGAAAAGACAATCAGCCATTGATAACTTATCCTATAGTACAACTGCATTCAGTTCAGTTCTGAGATGCACAGACTGATTAAACAAAGGTCAATATAAAGAGACTAATCATACCATAGAACACATTATTAATGAAAAAATTTTTTAACAGACTAATCAACTCTAAGACATTCAAGGCCCTAAAAGCAGCTAACGAAGCTGCCACGTACAGAAGTTCCAGGGTCACTGCCAGGCAGTAAGGGTTAGGGCAGAGGGTGGGGGTGGGATGGACAATGTGGACAATACCAATGCTGTTCTTTTGACCATCCTAGAACCTCTTTCAGCAAACCTAAGCATACAACAATTTTCTGAGGTCACATGTGGAAACTGGCAGACTTCAAACTAGTGCCCAGTTGTCCACTCAAATTCCAGAGCTTCTCAAATCACCAGCCCACTAGACCATAAACTATGAGAACAGGAACTGTGTCAGTCTCCTTGAAAACTAGGTCCCTAGAACTTAGTTCCGCTTCTGGCACATAGTAAGTAATCAAGAAATATTTGTTGAACTTCCACTAAGAGAAAAGTTCCTGGAGAAAGACTTTTGGAGTCTTTCCAGGACAAATGATTCCCTCAGCCCACCAAAATGATTCAAAAGGGTGGCCACATCTAACATGATATATTTAAACAATCTGTAGAGCATCACATAAAAGAGATAAGGTATAAAGTGCAAAGTGACTAATCGGTCATAATTACTTCCACAATTCTTATTTCCTTGGGGGAAGAATACTTATTGTAATATTCTCCAGGATTATAACGACTCAAATAGGCTCAAATTAATCTCTGCCTGGCAAAAGCTGATTCATCCAGAAACAACCATCTAAATAGAACTGTCTCACTGAAAGCATAGTCGATAGGAATGAAGAGTCCACTCATTCCCAAAAGTCAAAAGGGCTAAGGTGCCTCACAGAGTCCTTCACAGAATGTCAGGAAAATGGTGAGAGGCGCACCCTGACGCAACAACCTCCTTGATTCCTTGCCCATGAAATAACATTCCAGACAGAAAAATTTAAACCAGTGCTAGAACAGAAGTAAATCACAAACCTTCTACCAGGGCTTTCGAACTTTTTTGACCATAATGGATAGAAAAAAGTACAGTTTACACGGCAACCCAGAAAATAAAGGTTTCTAACTGAAACAAAAGTTTCAAAAAACAATACTCACCCTTCTTATTATGTATGATACACTGATAATTTCCTTTAAAAAATTTTTTTTCTCTTATGGGGAACAGAGTCTTGCTCTGTCGCCAGGCTGGAGTACAGTGGCACTATCTCAGCTCACTGCAACATCTGCCTTCCCAGTTCAAGCAATTCTCCTGCCTCAGCCTCCTGAGTAGCTGGGCTTACAGGTGTGTGCCACCACACCCAGCTAATTTTTGTATGTTTAGTAGAAACGGGGTTTCACCATGTTGACCAGGGTGGTCTCAAACTCTTGACCTCGTGATGCACCTGCCTCGGCCACCCAAAGTGCTGGGATTACAGGCATGAGTCACCGCGCCTGGCCAGATACACTGATAATTTCTATTCTATTCTTTTTTTTCCCTTCGTGCTGGTTGATTGTACCAGAAAGCAGGAAGTGCTCAAAGAGGTCATGTCAAAAGACAAAGGAACCAGTTTGAAAATGATGCTCACTGTGGCCAAACTTGAAACAATGTGAGCACCAAAAGTAACAATTAAAAAAAAAAAGTCTGTAATTAATTGTAAAACACTGAATAATATTCACAAGACCCCAGGAAAGGGTAGACCCACATTTGCCACCACTAGTGATCATTATCAGCACTCACTTCTGAACTGAAAACTGACAATTAAAGGGAATGAATTAAGCATTTACCCTGCCTTTTTAGAAAAAACTGGTTATCCTCCAGTTGATGAGGGAAAGCAATTCTTTACAGAGAATGGTAGCTAAAATAAATGTAGAAAGAATGACAGAATTAGAAAAATCATTCTATCACCAGTGAAATAAATGATTCAGTCAAACAATCAGTGGATGACCATTAGGTGAATGGATATTATATTAGAGGACAGGATATTTACAAGGTGCAAAATATTACTTCACATATTACTTAAAATTACAAAAAGAAAAATTAACATATTTCACAATGAGGAGATTTGGCAGTCACCATCAGAAGCAAGTAACAAAACTTTTAAAATCAACAACTGCAGGATAACCTGACAGGATGTACCTTCTGTGGTGATATAATATGAAATAAGGCCAAGCACAATGGTTCACACCTGTAATCCCAGTTCTTTGGGAGGCTGAGGTGGGTGGGTCACTTGAGCCTAGGAGTTTGAGACAGGCCTGGGCAACATGGCAAGACCCCATCTCTACAAAGAATACAAAAAATTAGCTGGGCATGATGGCATACACCTGTAGTCCCAGCTACTTGGGAGGCTGAGGGTAGGAGGATCACTTAAACCCAGGAGGTGAATGGAGGTTGTGGTGAGCCGAGATCATACCACCGCACTCCAGCCTGGGTGACAGAGCAGGACTCTGTCTCCAAAAATAATGATTATAATAATAATATGAATTACATAGTATCATCTATAAAATACTCTTGCCAAAAATATTTAACCTGAATCTAATCAAGCTTTTAATCCTTTTAGTATATAACATATGGGAAAGAGGAACAAGTTAAATGATACCACAAGGACACAGACAAACCCAGAATATAGAACATTTTAAACATAAAAGGGCTGGAATTCTCAAAAAGCCAACGCAAGAGAGAAAAAAGAAACCGGAGAAAATTGTCTTTTAAAAGCCTAGGACCAGGTGCGGTGTGGTTCACACCTGTAATCTCAACACTTTGGGAGGCTAAGGTGGGAGGGCTGCTTGAAGCCAGGAGCTTGAGAACAGCCTGGGAAACATAACGAGATCCCATCTCTACAAAGTTTTAAAAATTAGCCAGGTTTGGTGGCGTGAGCCTGTAGTCCCAGCTATTCAGGAGGCCAAAGCGGGAGGATCACTTGAGCTGCTGTGAGCTATGATTGTGCCACTGCACTTCACCCTAGGTGACACAGTTAGACTACATCTCTCTCTAAGATAAATTAGTAAGTCTAAGAAGACATAAGTACCTAATGAAATGAGAATTCTGCTTGGATTTTGGTTTGTAAAACCAACTACGGCTATAAAAGTTTGGGGACAAATGGAAAATGTTTAATATGAACTGGATATTAACTAGTATTGGCAAATTATGGTTGTTTCTTAGTTGTGATAATGGTATTATGATTACGTAGCAGAATGTCCTTATTTAAGATGCATGCTGAAGTATTTAAGGGTGAAATGTCAACATGTTTGCAATTTATTTTCAAATGGATCATGAAAAAATGATACATACACATACATGGATAAAGCAAAAATGCCTAAATGTTAGTAATTTTGACTCTAAGTGTGGAATATGAGTGATCATTATTCTTTCAATTTTTGCTAAGTTTAAAATTTTTCATCATAAATAATCGGAGAGAAAAATGCCATACAACCCATTACAGTGATATAATTCACTAATGGAAAGCAACCTACAGTCGGAAAAACACCACTCTAGCCCATAGTAGGGCAGTTGTAATATCATCTCAGCTCTCACTTCATTTAATCAATTTGGTACCAGTTTTCTTAAATTCAAAAACTAATTTGGAATGAGGCTTTCTTATTCTACATCCTCTTATCAAGGGTCTCTCAAATTTTAGATTTTTCCTGACAATAACTCATTTTACTTGAAAACAAATAATAATCAGTGGAAAAGTCCCTGTCAGTGTCAGGGAAATCTCATTTTTCCCTCTATTTTTAGAGAATTTTTTAAAATTCAGGGCCAATCCCAGATAACAACAAAGTGCTTTTGATCCTTTTCTTCCCCAATGAATGTCCTCAACTACACTTACCCTCTAGTTCCCAAGCTGCTTTCCAGGACACCTGGAAGCAAGCTGCATGGCTGACTGCAGAAAAACCCCAGCTCCCACACTACATCTGACCCTGCCTTTCCACCAAATCATATGCCAATTTATTGCCCTCTGATGTACATTCTGTTAGACCACTTCCTGGATGCCCCACTTCACACTGGGCCAGAAATGCAAGACAATAATGTGAGTTCCACAAACGGGCAAGTAATTGCTCAATAAGCGTGGAACAAGAAAAGGTCAGTTGTGATCTGTGCACATGTGGCAGCCCTTCAGAACTCAACCTACAGTAGTAACAGAATGCTGATGTTACAGAAGAGACATGCCATGAGAAGCTAGCCAACAGACAGCCAGAAGTGCTTGTCTATCTAAGTTCTTTAGGATCTTCAAAGAACAAAGAAAAGGAATAAAGGCCCCTAAACTGGTGAGGAGCAAATTAGCTCCTGGTTTCCTAGAGCAAAACTGAAAGCCTAAAGGAGTCATTGTTCTCCATCTATCACCCTTTCTTAATGAAGTGATCTGAAGTGAAATGATCTTATCTTCATTTTGCTCTATAGCCAACTCTATCTTCTAACAGATGCCAGGAGAGAAAAGACAAATGCACTCACCCTTTCCATAAACATATCCACTATCACTTCAGAAACTAGGGTGATCAACTAAGCATCTTTGAACATAGAGAGGTAGTCAGAGGGGGACAAGGCCGAGACAAACTCTTCATTATCTCTCCTAATCAAAATAACACATTGAATTTCAAGCATTTGGCTTCTGAAACCCTTTTGGCATTTGTCCTGAGTTTGAATGGGTGGAAAAGCAGGAAGGAATTCTGCCTGCCTCCTTGTTCAAAACAAAACAGCAGCTGGCTTTCTCTCTTTTTACTCATCTGACTGCTGTCATGGTAAGTTGGGCATATACTCAGAAGTTTCAGGCCTCAAGAGGTAGCTGTGCTAAAGAGGACAAAGGCAATAACACCACCACCAACTCTGATAATCCACCACAGACCACACTGTTATACTGCCCCCTAACCTTTGCTACAAGAAATTAGGTTTCTCCTTTTGAGAGCTAAACTATTAAGAATGCTCTTTCCTCTTTTTTCACAACTCTTTTTCTGATACATGCAGTAGAAAACGTGCCCTCCCACCAGCCAGCAAACTAGTTCTGATGGCTAAGTACACCTGGGTATGAAGAAGAGAAAAAGTGAGAGCTGAAGCCCTGAGAAGTCAGACTATGCAGAGCTGTTTCTTCTCAAGAGTCCTCATTTTCTAACCTTGAGTACAAACAAATGTTCGGAAGAACCTCTTGGTTTAGAAGTGTCAAGTGAAGCATATTAACAAATCATTTGGGGAAGACTCCAGTAAAAAGAAATGGCAAAGTCAAGTCATCAAAATATAGGCCTCTTGGAGCCACCCTATTAATATGAATAGTCCTGGAGGAAAAAAAGAATCACAGTACCTTTATTTACTCTGTGCTGAAATGTCCACAAGTCTGTGACCACTCAAGTTACCAAGATTCTAAGGTGCCAAAGCCAGTCAGACTCAAATTCAAGTCACATTCTAATGTATTACTCAATGATCTTCAAACTAATATAGTCTTATATTATAAACCAAGAAAGTAAAACAGGGCGCAGGAAATGGATACTTTTAAGTGTGCCTGTTGCCTTTCCTAACACGCAGCTTTTCACAAAATTTGTTGGCCAAATTTTATCACATTTGGTTCTTTTAGTTTCTACTTAGGCCTTGAACAATTCACGAGCTCAATTCCAAGTGGGACAAAGCTAATTACTCACTCAACCTTCTTCTCATGCTGATTAATAATAATATATTGCTTACTCCCTAAACTATAGACTTCTGTAGGAAAAAAGTACGCATTTAATCAACAGGACTCCAGCAAATTATTTTCATATAACATACTTGCTTTTTTTTTTTTTTTGAGACAGAATCTCGCTTTGCCACCCAGGCTGGAGTGCAGTGGCACAATCTCAGCTCACTGCAACCTCTACCTCCTAGGTTCAAGCAATTCTCCTGCTTTAGCCTCCTGAGTAGCTGGGACTACAGGCATGTGCCACTCACTACACCTGGCTAATTTTTTGTATTTTTAGTAGAGACAGGGTTTCACCATGTTGGCCAGGCTGGCCTCAAACTCCTGACCTCAAGTGATCCACCTACCTCGGCCTCCTAAAGTGCTGGGATTACACATGTGGCCCAGCTCATATAATATACTCTTATTTCTTATTCAGTCTTTTCCCTGACAATGACTACTAAAATTTCTTTTCTCTACACCTCCTCATTTTCCAAATGAAACAGATTAAACTTGAGGTAGGAGGCATTCTCAAATAGTTTCTTTTCTATCTAAGTGGCTTACTTCTAAGAGGCCCAGGCCAGACAGGTGTTAAGTCATAGTTCCTCCCAGGGTGGCTTCCAGACTCTGTTTAAATGTTCTCTGCAAACCTCTGGAGGTTAGATGGACTCAAACGTCCTAGCTCAGAATCTGAATTCACAAAGCTTGAGACAGACAGTACCCTACAGGTGTGTTTGTCCAGGATAAACTATATTTAAATAAACTCCTGACACATCCACTTTCTCCTGGCACCTGCTTCTCCCTCCTGAACTCAAGCACACCATAGCTTGCTGTCCCAATAAGCTCTGTAAAGAAATATCCTATCCCCCAGAATTATGCTATGCAACCCACCAATGACTTTGGGAATATCTAAACTCTGGTCGTCACAGCTTTACATGCAAAAGCCAGACAAGCAAATATAAGCTATTGTTTTTGCTTTTTTCTTTGGCTTGTTCCTTAAGGAAAGAGCAGGAATAAAAAAAGATGGCAACAGATTGCTCTCACTCACTGTCATCCATTCCAGGCCTAATAGGGACCATATAGAATAAAGTAGAGGCTACAAAAGGTTAGCTTTGGAATGATCAGCTAGAGTCATTAGTCTTGTCAAACCAGTGGCTATGAGGGCAGAAAGTCTGACTGACTGTTTACTATTATAGACCTATTTCCTAATTACCTAAGAAAAATGCCTGGCACATAGTAGACAGTCAATAAATATTGGTTAGAAGCAACTCAATAACCTAGGCCCTGAAGGAATCCAAATCTTGGGGAACCCCCATAAGAAAAAGTCTTAAGAAGCTAGAACAATGTTATAGTTAATACAGGTACCTATTATAATGGGCCTCAAGACCACCTTAGTCTTACACTGAGAACCCCCAATCCTGATAACCAAAACTGCACATTAGGTCCTCAGAGAAAAAAAAAAACAATAGGCCTGGGACTAAACCTCCAAAGGCAAACTCCGCCACCAAAACCCCGACACGCACACAGTCACATGCACACCCTAAGAAGTCTTCCTCAAGCCCTGACCCTGAAGGCTTTAAAGTCATTAAAAGATGATCCCATAAGAGATTTTGGTTGTCTGTCCCTCTTTCCCTCTCTGTCTCTTTCTCTTTCTTTCTTTGAGATAGGGTCTCACTCTGTCACCCAGGCTGGAGTGTAGTGGTGCAATCGTGGCTCACTGTAACCTTTGGTTGTCCCTCCCTCCCTCCCTCTCTCTCTCTTTCTCTCTTTGAGATAAGGTCTCATTCTGTCACCCAGGATGGAGTGCAGTGATGCAATCATGGGTCACTGTAACATCGAACTCCTAGGCTCAAGTGATCCTCCCACCTCAGCTTAAGTAGCTGGAATTATAGTTGTATGCCACCATGCCCAACTAATTTTTTTTATTTTTATTTTTATAAAGATGGGGGGATCTTGGTATGTTGCTGCCCAGGCTGGTCTCGAACTCCCATCCTCAAGCAATCCTGTTGTCTTGGCCATCCAAAGTGCTAGATTACAGATGTGGGTCACAGAACCTAGCCTGGTTGTAATACTTTTGCTTTAAACCAAAAATTTTCTGGAAAAGAATCTCTTTGTAATGATCTAAGTTTAAAGACCAAGGACAAAGACAGACTATATCTGGAGGTGAATGACCACAACCAAACACCACAAATCACAACTGACTATAGCCCTTTCCATAAAGCTACATTGGATGAAGAAAACTAAGGCTTGCAAGGACTTATCTAGTCTGGGAACAAAGAGACCAAAGACCATAGACCATACTGGGTAGAAGCATTCCTATACTATCTACTTTTGTCAGACCCAAAACCAAGGGCAGTATCAAGTATCCTGATATTTCACTTTCCCCTCCATGCCCCATCCCATGCCACAGATCCTACCACAAGGTCTAGCTGTGAGACTGAAGATAACTCCAATATGCAAGAGCCCCAAAAGATTCCTAGAAGGATAAAAGGAAACGTGTCTTTGGACTCTAAACCCATGGCAGGGCTTGGGCAGATGTAAGAGAGAGGCAGTACCCCTTCTGCCCCTAAGGCCAGGATACCCCAGCCCTGCAGGCAGCACAGAGTTAACTACCCACCCGCTTTGAGAAGCACAAAGGTACATCACTGCAACATGCCTAACATTTACATTGCCTCTCTCTGCTCATTAAACAGGTTTTGGTTAAATAATGAACAAACTGTATTACAGACTCCGATGAGAATTCCAAAATTATAAATCAACTGGGAAAGCCCAAAGGGGCAGACAGACAGGGAGGGGGGAGAAGGATAATATTGACTAATATAAAGGGCGCAGCTTGACAGTGGATATTCCTGCCACACCTGATCAAACACACTTTGTGGGGGGAGGGGAAAGAGAGCAAGAGAGAGGAGATGGGACAAGACAGCCTGAAATTTGCATCCGGAAAAGATTAAAACGGATTCTTTGGGGATAGAGAAAATACATAATATATATTACTATAAATGCAAAACTGTACTAAAAGCTAACTCAAATGTCAAAGATTACAGTTTGAATAAATTTAAATATAAAAGCCATGTGCTTCCTTGAGTTAATGAGAGAGACATAAAAGGACAAACTGGGCCAGAAGCTGAACAGTACCTTATGCTGCCTTTGCTGGGCAATGGGTCCAAAGCACAACAGTGACTATAGAGACTTCCCTTTACAGCTCTGAGCCCTGAGAAAAAACTGGCAAATTCATCACTTCTGCCACCTACATTTGTCTCCTTTATAAACTGAGATATTATTCAAGTATACAATTCAGTGATTTCTTGTATATTCACAAAATTATGCAACCATCACTACTACCTAATTCTAAAACATTTTCATCACCCCAAAAAGAAACCCTATACCCACCTGCACCCACCTGCAGTCACTCTCCATACCCCCTCCCAGCCCCTGGTAACCACACAACTGTTTTAACTCCTTCAGAATAACCTAAAAGGAGTCCTGAGAGGAATTCAAGACCAAATGAGGGAGAGCAGTCAAGTCTCTCTCACTGGTGGTAAGCTAAGGCTTCATCCAAAGTAACAATATGCAAACTTTGCTGTTGGACATCCTTTTTCTTCTGAGAGCAATCCTCTTTTCAAATTTGATATTATTAGAATATCTTACTATTCTAAATGCTATTGAACATGTAGTCATCATATAGCTTGAGCAAATACTGACTGTAAATGTGGTCCAACAACATACATCTGTGAGAATAACTAGTATGCACTTAGCTAACCTTACTGGAGAAAAGGACTTATTTCCTTCACAATAATCAGATAATATTCCTCGAGAAGTAGTGTAGGTAGTATTTATATATTTTAAAGATTCTTTCTACAAGAAAATAAAACAAAATCATTTTGGTTTACTGACAACATCCAATGAACCACCCATTTCCATCAGTGATAGTCTTACCAACCAAGCCAGCAGAAAGCCTAGAAAAATGTAAACAGAAAGGCTTTGAAAAAAAGGACCATGTCCAAGTCAGTTTCATGACTGCGTAGAAGCCTAGAATTCCTGCCATCCCTCCTCCAATCTAAGTGGTATACCTTAAGTGGTCATATAACACAAGCACATTCCCTTCAGTTTTCTCTCCAAGTTCAAAACCCTTTCCCAGCCTTCTACCATTAATAAGCTTCCAGGAAAGCAGTCCTCCTGACACTGCCAATCAGAAAAATCTGTTTGTTTCTGTAAAAGAAACAAGAATTAGTCATGGGTTGCAGAGTCCAGGACCACAGGGACAGCTGACCCATAAACCTGCTCCTGGGAGCCAGCACTGTGTGTGGGGTCAGAAGCAATATGAAGACCATGAAATGCTCTATTTTAGGTCCACTCTGTCATTTTCTCAGGCAGGTAATATGCTAAAACCTAAGAACAATGTAGCAACCTTGGCAGGCACCATTTCAACATATGCCACAGCTGTTGATCTTGGCTACCTTCCTTTTCACTCCAGGGGAAAGCTTAGCAACACCCAGCAATGTTCCTACTACCAGTGACAGAACTGGCTCCTAAACACTCTGGTTTTACTAGTTTCAAGAGCAGATAATCTGGCTGGATTTCTAACCCAAGGATCTAAGAAAATCAGGTGGCAGATTCAACTTTGATAGCTCTTAAACAGTCTACAATTCCTAGACTGCATCACTCACCACAGGTATGGTCTCTGAGGTAGAATCTTGGGACATGTTAGGATGAAGAAAATAAGCAGGGGATCTGGATTTGATGGGAGACAGGAAATGTGGCTTTGTCAGGATAGCAGAACGACCTTAGCTCCTCAAGGTTTGCAAAGTGCCCAATAGGCCTACAAGGCTACTCCAGTGTGAGCTCAATCATTTTAGGGTATTACCAGCCACTTACAACAATCCTTCACTGTGTATAAGATGTTTACCAAGTGTTTCCTATTATATTAACTTGTTTGATCCTCTTAATATCTCTTAAGCAGATAGTACTCTGGATTCAAAACCAAACAAAAAGAACTGTAAATCTCCATTCATTATCTTTCCTTTCTAATTAGAATATGTAAGCTTTATCTGTAAAATAAAAAAAAAAAAAAAAACTGTGCAAGTAGCCAACATTCTAAAGCAGCCAATTACCCATAAGTACAGGCTGTAAAATAAGAACATGCCACCTAGTAGCAGCATTAGCCCAGCTAACTAGTTAACAATTGCCTCCTCCATACTTGATCCTTCTTGGCTAACATTTCCAAAGCTGTTTCAATTGAGTGAAATTTGCTCCTTTAAAGAAAATATGGTGGCCGGGCGTGGTGGCTCACGCCTCTAATCCCAGCACTTTGGGAGGCCGAGGCGGGTGGATCACGAGGTCAAGAGATCGAGACCATCCTGGTCAACATGGTGAAACCCCGTCTCTACTAAAAATACAAAAATTAGCTGGGCATGGTGGTACGTGCCTGTAGTCCCAGCTACTCGGGAGGCTGAGGCAAGAGAATTGCTTGAACCCAGGAGGCGAGGTTGCGGTGAGCCGAGATCGCGCCATTGCACTCCAGCCTGGGTAACAGGAACGAAACTCCGTCTCAAAAAAAAAAAAAAAAAAAAGAAAATATGGTGGTAGGCCAACATGGGTGGATCATTTGAGGTCAGGAGTTCGAGACCAGCCTGGCCAACACGGTGAAACCTCGTCTCTATTAAAAATACAAAAATTAGCCAGGCGTGGTAGTGCACGACTGTAATCCCAGCTACTTGGGAGGCTGAGGCAGAAGAATCCCTCAAACCTGACAGGTGGATGTTGCAGTGAGCCAAGATCGCACCCACTGCACAAAAGGAAAATATGGGCTGGGTGTGATAGCTCACATCTGTAATCCTAGCACTTTGGGAGGCCAAGGCGAATGGATCATCTGAGGTCAAGCATTTCAGACCAGCCTGGCCAACATGGTGAAACTCTGTCTCTAGTAAAAACACAAAAATTAGCGGGTGTGGTGGTGCACATCTGTAATCCCAGCTACTCATGAGGCTGAGACATGAAAATCACTTAAACCTGGGAGACAGAGGTTGCAGTGAGCCAAGATCACACCACTGCACTCCAGCCTGAGCAACAGAGAGACGCTGTCTCAAAAAAAAAAAAAAAGAATGAAAGAAAATATGTAGGGAACCCTTAGATAACTTCGGCCCATGTTTAGCAAAGTAAAAAAGAATTTTTCTCCAGATCTTCTACCACATTTCTAATGAAAAGAAGAAATTTTCTTGCTTATTGTTTGTTTAATGTGCAGAAGCCTAAACACTATCCAATTATAGTCTGACATATGTCACTAGTAAAAAGCATTCCAGTGTCATACACTGCAGGAGCCCTTTCTGGTCAACAAAGGAACATATCTGAGGCTCTCCCTTTCAGTCTGTATCTACATCCCCTTGGTTTTGACACTTTCCTCCTTCCCTGCCAGTGTGTGTGTGTGTGTGTGTGTATGTGTGTATTATATATATATATACATACACACACAAACACAATATAAGGCACTTAATGTATACATTCTCCTCTAATCACATGTACAAAAGCAATATAGAACAGAGGAAAGAGCCCTAAACCAGGCATCAGAGGCCTGAATTCTAGTTTTGACTCTACCTTTTAGGATTAGTGTGACCTAAGCTAAATCACTTTAAACCCCACTGGGCTTCAGCTTCTTTCACAAAAAGGGGACAATAACTGTCATGCCTCTCTCACAGGGTTGTATAAAAGTTCAATAAGGTAATAAATGTGAAAATGGCTTTGAAAATACTAAACATATGAATACATTACATAAGCTTATCATGATTAGGAAAATGGGGCATACAAAGGGACAAATGACTCTGTAACACATGAAGATTGAAAGATCATGAAGACTGAAAGCAATGCAATAGACCAGGGGTTGGAAAATTGCACCCATGGGCCAAATCTGGCTTGCAGATTCTTTTTTTCAAAGAAAACATAGGCCAGGTGCAGTGGCTCATGCCTGTAATCCCAGCACTTTCAGAAGCCGAGGTGGGTGGATCACCTGAGGTCAGGAGTTTGAGACCAGTCTGGACAACATGGTGAAACCCAATCTCTACTAAAAATACAAAACTTAGGTGGGCACAGTGGTGTGCACCTGTAATCCCTGCTACTCGAAAGGCTGAAGCAGGGGAATTACTTGAACTCAGGAGGCAGAGGTTACAGTGAGCTAAGTTTGTGCCACTGCACTCCAGCCTGGGCAACACAGCAAGACTCAGTCTCAAAAAAACAAAAAAAGAAAGAAAGAAAATATAGGCCAGGCACAGTGGCTCAAGCCTGGAATCCCAACACTTTGGGAGGCCAAGACAGGAGGAATGCTTTAGTTCAGGTGTTTGAAATCAGCCTGGGCAACATAGCAAGACCCTGTCTCTATTAAAAAAAAAAAAAAAAAGAAAGAAAGAAAGAAAGAAAGAAAATACATATTGCTCATTCATGTATGTATTATCTATGGCTGCTTTTGAGCTACAAAGGCAGAGTAAAGTAGTTGTGCAGTTACATATGGCCCACAAAGTCTAAGTTATTTACTATAAAGTCTTTATTTTTTTATTTTTTTTATTTTTTTAAAGATGGGGTTTCACCATGTTGATCAGGCTGGTCTTGAACTCCCAACCTCAGGTGATCCGCTCACCTTGGCCTCCAAAGTGCTTGGATTACAGGTGTGAGCCACCATGCCTGGCCAATTTTTTTTTTTTTTTTTAATAAAGATGAGGTTTCACCATGATGGCCAGGCTGGTCTTGAACTCTTGACCTCAGGTGATTCACCCACCTCGGCCTCCCAAAGTGCTTGGATTACAGGCGTGAGCCACCATGCCTGGGCAATTTTTTTTTTTTTATAAAGATGA
>PVKV010013438.1:0-20843 GCA_004027835.1 Alouatta palliata
TTTCTTTCTTTTCTTTCTTTCTTCCTTTCTTTCTTTTCTTCAGATGTAGTTTTGCTCTTTTGCCCAGGCTATAGTGAAGTGGTGCGATAGCTCACTGAAACTTCCCCACAGTGTTCAAGTGCTTCTCCTGTCTCAGCTTCCCCAGTAGCTGGAATTACAGCCTCCCACCACCACACCCATTTTTGTTTTTTCAGTAGAGATAAGTTTTCACCATGTTGGCCAGGCAGGTTTTGAACTCCTAACCTGAGGTGATGCACCCACCTCAGCCTCCGAAATTGCTAGGATTACAGGCATGAGCCACTGAACCTGTTGAGAAAGAGCATTTTCAAGAGACAAATCCAAAGCTGCTGCTTACTATAAGATTATCATGGATAAAAGGAAACTAAATGCTGATAGTTAAGACAATGGGGAAAAGATCCAACAGGCATTTTAGAGATCTTCAAAGCCACTGCCCTTCACAGGCCTAGAGGCCATAGAGGGCACAATGGCTTCAGGAGAACAGCCCAGGACCCTGCTGATTTGTACCACCTTGGGACACTGCTCCCCAAATCCCAACCACTGGGTCTCTAATCACAGTTTAAATGGTCCCAGGTACTGCTTGGGCCACTGCTCCAGGGGACACATACATTAAATCTTGGTACCATCCACATAGTGCTAAATCTGTAAGTGCCCAGAATGCAAGAGTAGTGGGAGCTTGGCAGCACTCTTCACCTTCCTGACACCCTAGGTTTCACCCCAATCCCAATATCTAATTTCTCATTATCACAGGACTTTGCTTCTACCTGGCTTCCATCATTTCCCTGCTAAGATTTTAGGGTATCTTCACTTTCATACCAGTTTATGTTACCACTTTTACAACCATTTTCCCCCTTGCCTTCTGATCATGTAAATCACTGGAGACTTTCCCATACCCTGCTGTCTTAGTTCACTCTTCATTGCTGTAAAGGAATACTTGAGACTGGGTAATTTATTTTTAAAAAGAGTTTTATTTGGCTCACACTTCTACAGGCTGTACAAGAAGGATGTCACCAGCATCTGCTTCTGGTGAGGGCCTCAGGAATCTTCCACTCATATTGAGGGAGGGACCCCAAACTGGAAATAAAGAGAAATGTGGTCTCCTGACTTTGTCCTTCCATACTCCAACCTGGGCCCTGTCTGAAACCTGAAGGAAGAGCAGAGAGGAGCCAGCATGTTACATGGTGAGAGAAAGGAAGACAAAGAGGAGGGAGGTGCCAGGCTCTTTTTAACAATCAGTTCTTGCAGGAACTAGTAGAGTAAGAAAACATTTATTGATGCAAGGATGGCACAAAGCCCTTCATAAAGGATCTCTTCCCATGACTCAAATACTTCCCACTAGGCCCCACCTCCAACACTGGGGATCAAACTTCAACAAGAGATTTGGAGCAGACAAATATCTCAATTATATCACCTGACATTCTGCCAACACCATGGAGCAGTGTAAAATGAAAGAAGTACAACTAATTTAGTTCCCTGGGAGAGGACGAGAGGTAAGAAAAAATTCCTGATATTCCTTCATTTTCTCTAGCACATTCATCAATGTTCCCCACACCCTGTTGTTACTACATATATGTGAACAGCAGGTATTAGTAGTTCCACTTTAAAGGAAAAAAGCTGAAGCACAGAGAGATGATGGCTGACTTGCCTAAAGTCAAAATACAAGTTGATGGCAGATCCAAGACCTAAACCCAGTTCTGCGCCCTAGCCAGCCAGAATCTCTGTTCAAGAAAATTTGTTTCTTCATCAGAAGATGACTTTTTCCAATTGGAAGCCAATCAATTAAAGAAATACAACCAGCTGCAAACAGGGATCCACCCAGAAGGGGTCTTTTCCATGAGCCCCTCTTCCCTACCTGCAACTCCAAATACAGAGATCCAATTCCAGGCCTGAAAAATGTAAGCACCACCCAGGCTTGGAGGGGGTGGCAGTACAGAATCTGGTCCCCTCCTCCTTTTTTCCTCCAAATCCCTGGAGTTTGAGCCTTGGAAAAGCCACGCACTGCAAGAAGGGGCCGCCCCGTGACAGCTGCAAGCAGGTTATTCCAGAGAATGTTGAGATGGCAGGAATATTTTCCAGTTGAAATCAACTCAATTCCTTTTGCATTTGAGTCTTGGGAACATTCATGATGAAAATCTAGACAGCATGACATTGTATGAACTCTGAAAGGCGGGCTGATGCTACTCTGGTTGGTGTTGCCTTTGGCTCACACTGAAGACAAAGTCAGAGTCCTTGAAAAGACCAGCCAAAGCAGCTTAAGCCAAAGACCCTGTGCCATCCATATTTTAAAAGCTGTCTGTGTGTAGTGCTGATCTGGTCTCTGAGTTAATGATTAACTTTTTGTACTGCCCACGTAAGATCTGGGATTGTGAGACTCACCATTTGGAGTAGCCCAGGGAAGGGGAGCCCCTTGGCTGTACCCTTGCTCCAGAGACCCAAGGAGAAGGAAAAAATGGTAAAAAAGGAAACTGCAGACAAAGGTCACACATTCTCACCTAGAGTATCACTGGCATCAGACAGGGTGAGGGCACAGGGATGTGGGCAGGCAGGGCCAAGGGTTTTCCCAACAAGGTTGAGGGAGGCAGTATAATATTGAGAGAAAGAACCTGGACTGGAAAAGAATAGAAATCTGGTCTCCTGACTTTTTCCTTCCATGCCCTGTCAGAAATCGGAGACAACTGTCGGTATGCTTATAAAAATGACCACAAAAACCCCAACAACACGAAAGGATGCATGAAATATTGCCTGGAAGACAGAAGAAGTGAGCTGTGCCACTCACTGGGCTGCATGACAAGTTACATTGCTGACCCTGGTATTCAGTTTCATCCCATTAAATTATGAGTATAACTCTTGCCCACCTCACGATGGTGTTGTGAAAACCAAATGAGATAATGAGTATGACTGAACTTTAGAAGCTGTAAACTATGAGGCCCTTTGTTGTAGCTAGGGTCTCTTGGAGCAGACTGGGTGATGCAGCTGGCATGATGACATGTACAAGCAGTCTCCCAGGGCCTGGAGCTTTGTGAGAGAAGTAAAGGGAGGAGCTCAGTACTCCCTAAACTCTGGCCTCTGGACTCATACCACATAGAAACTCAAGTGCAAAATAAAACCAGAGAGCGGCACTCAGTATTAGCAAGCGTTGGTCTGTGTAGTCCAGGGGGGAAACCTCCACAGCATTATGCTTCAGTGAAGGAAGGCTCCAACTCCCAAATATCCCTATCACTAATGGTTGAAATCCCAGAAGAAAAACTGGATTTTTCAGCGAAATCATTTCTTCCGTTACAAATATAAATGAACACATGACATAGGAAAGAGAAGAAGGTCTGTGGCATTTCCACCCACATCTGGGGCTACTTATTAGTTGCTTTGCTCCCTCCAAGTACTTTCCCACTCCAGTCTGCCAGGTACTGCTGCACTACCTCCATTAGAGTAATCTTCCTAAATTGTAGATAGTGCCACACCTCAGCTCCAAAACCTTCAACAGCATCTCATTATCTACAGGAAATAATTCAAAAGCTTTAGCCTGGCATTCCAAGTTCTCTATAGTTTTGTCTTAGCCTCCTTCCAGCTGTACCTTTGTATTTTGGCCAAGCTCCTTCATTCTAGCCTCAGAGCAAATACAGATTACAAGGGAAATATACTGGACCAGAAGTCAGAAGAACTGGGTTTCAGGTCCAGCTCAGTCATTAACTTTCTCTATGACCTTACGTAAGTTATTTTTTCAACCACAATTTGGGGAGTATTTAGATTATTTGGGAAGTTTGTGAAAATCAGTTTGTTACTAAATTAAAGTATAAATGTTTTTTGAATGACTTTGAGTCTAGGTCCTCCATATAATGTCATCCACATTCATTTTTTAAAAAAAATATGTTTTCCAGAGTGGAAAAAAATGACTGGAGTTACAACCAACACCCACAGAAGCACACAGAATTTTTTGATAAATATAAGGCTCTTTCTAGATTTAAGACTACATTATGCTGAGGTCACATCCTTTTCTCTGCCATTGTGCCTTCTCCTTTACATTCATTTCTTCTACTGTTCGCTTGTCTTCCTCAAAAGTATTTAAATTTTCCTCATATTTGAAGACCTAACTACACACCCTACCACCACCACTAATACTAGGAATTCTTTCAAATGCCAAAACTCCCCAGCCCACATGAGATTTCACTCCCCTTGAATCTCTAACATCAGCTGTATCTATTTTCTGGCTGTTCAAGAGTCATTTTGTGACTTCTACTCTGTCAACCACCTGGAACGGCTGGCCTTATCTAACTTACATGTTCATACCATGCATAAGCTCCTGAGGGTATCTCTCTATCTTATAGGCTTTGAGAGAAACTTCATAGGGAATGATGAATGAAGAAAGCTGCCCTACTCAGCTGTTAGTGATGGGATGAGGTGCCATGACAGGTGACCAGGGTGGGCACAGAGTAGGAACCTGGCTGCTGAGGTATGGCATAGTCAAAAGGAACATCATTTTATCATCCTTATCATCACCACCATAATCTCTGAAATATCTAGGGTGTGATTTAAAATATATTTTACATTTGTTATCTTACATATTCAGAGAATCAAAGTTAGAAAGGCATTAGATTATTTCAGTTCAGTGGCTCTCCTTGTCTGGAGCATTTGTTAAAACATATATTTCTAGACCCAGCTCCCAGAGTGTCTGATTCACTTAGTCTGGGGTAAAGCCTGAGAATTGGCATTTCTAAAAAGTTTCCAGGTGATACTGCTGCTGGTGGTCTGAGGATCACACATTGAGAACCACTGATCGGGTCCAATCTTATTATCTTCCTTTATTAGTTCACATTACCAATGAGTCACAGAAAGAGGAAGAGACTTCTCCAAGGTTATACTACAGATCAGTGACCAAGCTGTGGCTCCTGACCCTTAAGACAGAGGGCTCTTTTCACTATCACAGCTAAACCTCCTTCTTTTCTTTCTTCCCTCCCAGTGGTGCAGTGAAGGTGAATTAAATGCTGTCTGGAAAAGCTCTTTGTATTCTGCAAAGCTAAGATGGTTATAACCAGGTGGCAGTGTTACTGCTCTGTAGAGACGTCTGATTGCAATTAAGCCTCCTCTCTTCTCTGGCTGGACTCTGATATTTGGGTAATCCCATTTTTCCCTCCCTTCTCTCAGCTCTGTGGGAAACCAAGAGCCACCTTTCTTGGCCCCAAGCCAGTTTGCATCACTGTAACTAGCTGTGCCTTCCCTAAGGCTATGTGCCCATGAAATGGCCCAGCACAGACAACGAGATTGAGGGGGAGGGGCATTACTTTGCTCCAAGCATGGCCCCTGAGCTCATATTTCACCAGTGACCTGCACTCACCCCATCTCTAGGCCAAGCCAAGAGTAGTTTGGAAACTACAGGCTATACACAGATCCTGTTGGGGATTGAGGATGGTCTACATTCTCTTCACTGTGCACCTGGTCATGTGTGCAGGGGGCTTAGTGCTTGGGTCACACCATAGATTTTCTAGGGATTGACAACTTATGGCCCACAGGTTAAATTTTGTCTAGGTCCTGGTTTTGTAATGTCTATGAACTAAGAATTTTTTTCTACTTTTAGTGGAAATTCAGGAGGTGGAAGAGGAGGAGGAGAATGGGTGGGGGAGGACAAGGCAGCAGCAGTAATAAGAGATATATAGTGGTCCACAAAGCTCATATATTTACCATATTGCCCTTTGCAGAAAATATTTGATGACCCCCTGGATCAGCAAATTGATCAGCAAATTGTATCAACAAACTGATGCCAAGGGAACCCTCAAACTATATACTGTCAGAACCAAAAGGAACCAGAGGACTAAGTTGAGAATCAAACTGCATTGCTTGGTTTCCTGGAGTTCTAGAAGTGATTCAGTGGATGCCTCTGTGGTAGCCTGAGCTTCTATCACCCCATCTACTCAATCTGCTTTTCCAAACAGAGAAACTAAATGAATTCCATTTTTTAATGGGTTTCTCCACTTTTAAAAATATTGAAAGTCACTGGCAGAAAGCAAAACCCTTAACTTTATAGATGTGAAAACTGAGGACCAAAGAAGATAAAAGTCATATTCAAGGTGGCATATTGACCCAGAGCAAGAGTGAGGAGAGGAACTTAGATGTGCTGACACCCCAGTCAGTGTTCTTTATACATCAATATCCCACAAATAAAGTAGGGCATAACCATAACAATGGCAGTTACCATTTGCATAGGATTTGTCTGAGAAGTTTTGCAGAACTCTTTTTCTCTCTACACTTAGTCCATAATTTATTTCATCAGTTCTGATGGCTTAAAATGCCGTCTGCTTGCCAACCCTCCAAAATTATGTCTTGAGCCAAAACTGTTTCCAAATTCTAGATTCATATATCCATTTTCCAATTCAATATTTCCATTTAGATGTTGAATAGACCTCAAATTCAATATGTTCAAAACTAAATGGCTGATCTCTTTCACCTTCTATAAAGAGTACTTGCTCCACCCACAGGGAAGAAACACCAATAACTTGGAGGAAACTTGGACCAATACAAAGAATAAAAGTTGTTGGTAAGTATAGTGATAATGAGAGGTTGACTATATGGTATAAGCTAAACTCTTTTCCAAAAAAAGAAGCTGGCCTTTAGTTGTCTTCTTTCTCCACCAGAGCATTCTGGGAGAGTACAAAATTAATTAATTTCAAGCAGCATTAAATTAAAAGCAAATGCAAAAGTGGTTTGTAAGATGTTTTGCTCCTTTTAAAGTAGCTATGGTCTATGGCCATACTACCCTGGATGTGCCCAATCTTGTCTGATATCTAAAACCAAGCAGGATCAGGTCTGCTTAGTACTTGAATGGGAGACCTCCTGGGAATACTGGGTACTATAGGCTTTTTAAATAAATACTGACTATAAGGGAGAGTGACAAAAAGGAGGTAAACCAGCCCAGAGATTGATAACCTCTGTGAATAGAAGGAGGGTGTCTAGGAATGGAGGTGGTGATGAAAGGAGAGACAGTATGACCAGAACGCAACTAGAAGAGAAGAAAGTGAGAATGAAGAGTCCCTGAGCCCCATGCATCTTGGGGCTTAGGCCCAAGGAAATCTCCAAAAGACTCAGATGGGGTGTGAGAAGACAACTGCACCCTCCCCTTCCCTCAAAGCTCTAAATCCTCCTCCTTCATAATGGCCATGTGCAAACATTCTGGCCTATCTTAAAACTGAACTCTATATGTAGAAGTTTCCTGAGCTTTTAGTCTTTTTGAAATTGCCCTCATCAGGACATAACAAACTCAGTGAAACAGTATGGGTGCATAAAAAGCATCGAGCTTAGAGTCTGAAGACCCAGGTTCTAGACCCAAAGCCTCACTAACTTCTGTGAGAATTGTTCCCATTCCAAGTTCAGGCCTTAGTTTCATCACATTAAAAATAAGACAGTTGCCCTGGGAGTATGTATCTGTTTCTAAGCCAGTAGGAAGACTTCAGTCTCAGTGTCCACTATGTTTTTTCACCACTCTCTAGCAGGCTTGTTCAGATTCCTATACTCTACTGTACTTCATTACAACAAATTTACAAAAAGGTGAAGCTACTGGGAAAACTAGTTGCTCTGTGCACCTCTTGATAAGTCTTATATATGAAAATCTATTAGTTAACTCCCACTCATTTTAGATGGAGAAACTAAGAACTAAGGTCCAGAGAGGAAATGTAATTTTCCTAAAGTCACACAGAGAGCTAGTGGCAATAAATATTGTTGTCTAGTATCAAAATAGAACCACAGTGAGTGAATCAATGTTCATGGGATCCCTCGCAGGAGATAAAAGGGGCAATTGGGACATGCTAACACCAAAAAGCAACCTAGTGAAAAGGTCCCTGGAATGAGAGTTGAAGAATCCTTCTACCTCTGCTACTAACTAGCTGTGTGGCCTTGGACAGTTCCCTTCACCTTTCAGGGTTTCAGATTCCTCATCAGTAATGTAAATGATCTAGACATTCTCTGAAAGAAATAATGTATACAGTGGTCCATTTCCAAGACAAAGGGCCTTGAATTGACTTAGGTCAGCAAACTACAGACCAAATAAGATATACTATGCCCCTGCTTGGATAGCTGACAGCTGCTGTAGGCCTCCCACTTCCTTCCACCTTAGTTGCCTTCACCTGAACCACAGAAATATAGTCTAAGATGAAAGTTTACTAGCCTGCAAAGTAGCTCATTTTTTCTGTTATTATCAGTCTGCCCAGCTACTTAGGTCATAAGTCAAATACTTGAAAAGCTGCTGAGCTAACTAGGTTTGCAATGCATTGTGAGGTGCAGCAAAATGCAACAAGACAACCCTAAAAGAAAACACCTGAAACTTCTTCCCAACAATCAATAGATGACATCTGGGAAGATTGTGACCCCATAATACTCAGCCTATGAGGAACTGGGAGAGGGACCTGCAAACTAGGAGAGAAATTGCTTGTTAAAACTGTGCTGGGTGTACCTGCTCATCAGACACCTGTTCTAGCAAGACCATCATTAAAAGTCTCACTTTCACTGTTTTCTGAGTCCATTCTTTGGGTTTGATGGATGAGTTTGTTTCTCACAGCCTGGTGGCTCATATGGGGATCTCTGTGCCTGTGTGTAGTGAGACCCTGGCTGAGACAGGAGATGCATTTCATCCAATTTAGGTGGCCTGCTCTGCCCAGGTGTCATAGATCCCTGCAGAAGCCACAGAAAAAGCCAAGATTGTTATTCAGGTGACAACAAAAGTGACACAGGGAGGAAAGCAGGCAACATGGCAACCAGGTAACCTTGTTCATGAGCCAAGGTAGGAAAACTGGACTATAAGTACAGCCTTGGTGGTTGGGCATTTCTGGAGATCTTGGGGTGTGGAAGAAACCTCCAGTAAGGGGACTGACTACACAGGGGTGTGCCAGAAATCTCCAGTAAGGGGGACTGAGTACACAGGGAAAAACTAAGACACAGAGACTAACTAAAAATGGGAAACAAGATTTTTAGGCCAAGGGAACAAAAGAAAGAGGGAACTAAAAAGACTCCCTCTGACATTCTCCCATATAGTTCATTGGGGAGAATGTTGTAGGTTTGAAAGGATAATTCTCAAACCAAGGACAACAAAAAGCAAAAGTTGATAAAGTATTGCTGTTTTATCTGGTCCCAAAAGCCCATTCATCAACCTTTGGTCTTTTGGCCTAAGTTTGGCTCTGATGAGGATTGGGTGTGCCAAGCTTTAATTCTCTATGTGAATAATAAAACCCCTTCCTCACAAAAGGAGATGGGTTATGCACTTTTTTGGATTAGTGAATTAACCCTCATGGTCTCCCTTAAGAAGGAAGAAAAAGATCATAGCAAAAATCCCTAGCTCAATAAAAAGCCCTGGAATCCCCAAACACACTGTCCCCCACCATACATCTCACAAAGTAGAGGACAGGGAAATCAGGGGACAACAGAAAGGTCAGAGAAAGAGAATTCTGGGAGTCATAAAGGAGCTAAACCCAGTGCTTTCTTAAATCTTTATCCAAACTTGAGGAAAGAATTAGAAAAATTTAAGAAGGACATTATGAATTTCCCTATTCCTTCTAAACAGCAGGTGTCTAATATGTACCCTCTTAAAGAAGTCCCTATGGGACTGGGAGAAGTTGGATTTTTGAGTGTGCCTTTAACAAGTACTGAGGTTAGGAATTTTAAAAAGGAAATGAGGCCACTCTTGGAAAATCCCCTCAGTTTAGCAGAGCAGCTAAATCAATTTTTAGGATCCAATTTTTATACATGAGCTGAGATGATGTCAATTATGAATATTCTGTTTACTGAGGAAGAGAGGGGAATGATTAGAAGGACAGACATTACCATTTGGGACAGACAGCATCCTCTCGGGCAAGGAGTCCTGCCAACTAAGCAGAAATTCCCAAATGCAAATGCTGGATGGGATAACAATAATGCAGGACCTAAGGAAACTAGTAACTAAAAAGGTTAAAAAGTCCACTCCTAGAACACAAAATGTCTCAAAAGCATTTGAGATCCAACAAGAAACAGAGGAGGCTCCCTCTGCATTTCTGCAGAGGCTCAGGGATCAAATGTGAAAATATTCAGAATTAGATTTAGAGCACCTAGTAGGGCAAGGTCTTTTAAAGGTTAATTTTGTGACTAAAAGCTGACCTAATATTACTAAGAAACTGCAAAAGATTGATGGATGGAATGAAACCCCAATTAAGGAATTACTGAAGGAAGTTCAGAAGGTTTTTGAAAGAAGAAAGAAAAGAGAAACTGGGAAAGGGAGAAAGACAAAAAGAAAGAAACTGGAAAGAGAAAGCAGAGAAAATGGTTAACATATAGGGACAGAGAGAAAGAGTTAACCTGCTGACCCTGAAGGCAGCAGAGAGCTGGTCATGCAGCTGCAGGCAATGGGGGTGGCAGGAGCTGCAGAGCTGGAGCAGACAGCTGAGATACAAGTGGACAGTGTGAGAAAGCTGTTAATAAAAGCTTCTGCTGAATCTTTGTCATTTCAGCAGAGCTGTCTGTATTTGCAGACAGATAGGCGGGACCCAGGGAACAGCATAGTTGAGCTCATGCCCAGACAGAAAAAGAGGAAGAAACTAACTGTAAGGGAGAAAGAAAATGGGATTACAGAGAGAGACAGAAAAAAAATGAGTGATAGATAGACCAGAAAAGACAGGGATCAAAGAGAGACACAGAAGGTGAGACTGGGGAGAGAGATAATGAAAAAGAAAGAAAGAATACAAGAGAAAGTGAGAGGATGCGGAGAGGTTGGCAGGGCTGAGAAAAGGATCTAGAGGCTCAAGCAACAAAGAGGTGCAGCAAAAAGTGCAGTGTAGCCACTGAGGATGGACAGAGCCAGAGAACTGGGGGATGCAAGTGAGAAAGGGATGTGGAGGAAAGTGTAAAATCAAGCTGCTTGAGGAGTAGTGGGCTGCCTAGAGCAAAGACTAGATGGCTGTATGTCAGGAGGCAATAGAGAGGATTCACGTTTAAAAGGGTAAATGGTTAAGGTGACCATTAAGGTTTTGTTGTCCTTTTACTGAGAAGCTGTAAGTCCAGCAGGGACAGCTGTCAGTAACGCTGCAGAGGGGCTGGGAAGCAACATAAGGAAGATCATAAGTAGGAGTTGTAAACTCAAATGAGTATAGAGCCAGCAAATGATGAGAAAGAGAGCTGCAGGGCTGGATGGGGACTGTGGCTAACTGAAGAGGGCACACTCTGAAGAGGGGCCATGGCTGCTCAGCTGTTTCTACAGTGCCAGCCCTGTGTTGCCAAATCGTTTGCTTTGTCAGAGGCCAGAATTCTGACTTTTTATGTGAAATATTTTTTTCTTTATTTTTTATTAGAAAAGGGGGAGTTACACATGCAAAATGTACAGGCTTGTTACATAGGTATACATGTGCCATGGTGGTTTGCTGCACCTAATGATCTATCCTCTAAGTTCCCACTCTCATCTCCATCCCTCAACTGGCCCTGGTGTGTGTTGTTCCCCTCCCTGTGTCCATGTGTTTTCAATGTTCTACTCCCACTTATGAGTGAGAACATGTGGTGTTTGATTTTCTGTTCCTGTGTTAGTTTGCTAGAGGATGATGGCTTCCAGCTTCATCCATGACCCTGCAAAGGACATGATCACATTCCTTTTCATGTCTGCACAGTACTTCGTGGTGCATATGTACCACATTTTAATTATGCAATCTATCATTGATGGGCATTTGGGTTGGTTCCATGTCTTTGCTATGGCAAATAGTGCTGCAATAAACATACAAGTTTATGTGTCTTTATAGTAGAATAATTTATATATTCTTTTGAGTGTATACCCAGTAAATGAGATTGCTGAGTCAGATGGTATTTCTGGTTCTAGATCCTTGAGGAATCACCACACTGTCTTCCACCAATGGTTGAACTAATTTACATTGTCATCAACAGCATAAAAGCAATTCTATTTCTACACAGCCTCATCAACATCTATTTTTCTCTAACTTTTTAATAACCGCCAATCTAACTGACATGAGATGGCTTCTTATTGTGTTTTTGATTTGCATTTCTCTGATAATCAGTGATGTTGAGCTTTTCTCATATAATTGTTGGCCACGTAGATGTCTTCTTTTGAGAAGTGTCTGTTCACATACTTTGCCCACTTGTTGATGGGGTTGTTAGTTTTTTTCTTGTAAACATGTTTAAGGTCCTTATAAATTCTGGATATTACACCCATGTCAGATGAGTAGATTACAAAAATTTTCTACCATTCTATAGATTTTCTGTTTACTCTGATGCTAGTTTATTTTGCTATGCAGAAGCTCTTTACTTTAATTAGACTCATTTGTCAATTTTGGCTTTTGTTGCAATGACTTTGCTGTTTTTGTCATGAAGTCTCTCCATGCTTATGTCCTGAATGGTATTGTCTAGGTTTTCTTCTAGGTTTTTTATGGTTTGGGGTTTTACATTTAAGTCTCTAATCCATCTTGAGTTAATTTTTCTATGAGGCGTAAGGAAGGGATCCAGTTTCTGTATACGGCTAGCCAGTTTTCCCAGCACCATTTATTGAAGAGTAGATCCTTTCCCCATTGCTTGTTTTTGTCAGAGATCAGATGGTTGTAGATGTGTGGTGCTATTTCTGAGGACTCTGTTCTGCTCCACTGGTCTATGTATCTGTTTTGGTACCAGTACCATGCTGTTTTGGTTACTGTAGCCTTGTAGCATAGTTTGAAGTCAAGTAGTGTGATGCTTCCAGTTTTGTTCTTTTTGCTTAGGACTGTCTTAGCTATATAGGCTCTTCTTTGATTTTGTATGAAATTTAAAGTAATTTTTTAAATTCTGTGAACAATATCAATGGTAGTTTGATAGGAATAGTGTTGAATCTATAAATTACTTTGGGCAATATGGCCATTTTTACAATATTGCTTCTTTTTAATTCATGAGAATAGAATGGTTTTCCACTTGTTTGTGCCCCCTTTTATTTCCTTGAGCGGTGGTTTGTAGTTCTGTGTGAAAAGGTCTTTCACATCCCTTATTAGCTGTATTCCCAGGTATTTTATTCTCTTTGTAGCATTTGTGAATAGGAGTTCACTCATGATTTGGCTCTCTGTTTGTCTGTTGTTGGTGTATAGAAATGCTTGTGATTTTTGCACATTGATTTTGTATCCTGAGACTTTGCTGAAGTTGCTCATCAGCTTAAGGAGATTTTGGGGTCTTCTAAATATACAATCATGTCATCTACAAGCAGAGATAATTTGACTTCCTCTTTTCCTAATTGAATGCCCATTATTTCTTTCTCTTGCCCTGGCCAGAACTTTCAATACTATGTTGAGAAAAGGCATCCTTGTCTTGTACCAGTTTTCAAAGGGAATGTTTCCAGCTTTTGCCCATTGACTATGATATTCGCTGTGGGTTTGTCATAAATAGCTCTTATTATTTTGAGATACATTCCATCAATATCTAGTTTATTGAGAGTTTTTAACATGAAGGGATATTGAATTTTGTCAAATGCCTTTTTTGCATCTTTTGAGATAATCATGTGGTTTTTGTCTTTTGTTCTGTTTATGTGATGGATTGTGTTTATTGACTTGTGTATGTTGAACCAGCCTTGCATCCCAGGGATTAAGCCAACTTCATCATGGTTGATAAGCTTTTTGATGTGGTTCTAGAGTCAGTTTGCCAGTATTTTATTGAGGATTTTTTGCATCAATGTTCATCAGGGGTATTGGCCTAAAATTTTGTTGTTGTTGTTGTTGTTGTTGTGTCTCTTCCAAGTTTTGGTATAAGGATGATGCTATCCTCATAAAATGAGTTAGGGAGGAGTCCCTCCTTTTCAATTGTTTGGAATAGTTACAGAAGAAATGGTACCAACTCCTCTTTGTATTTCTGGTAAAATTCAGTTGTGAATCCTTCTGGTCCTGGGTGGTTTTTGTTTTTTGTTGTTTTGTTTTGTTTGTGGTAGGCTATTAATTACTGCCTCAATTTCAGAGCTTGTTATTGGCTTATTCAAGGATTCAACTTCTTCCTTGTTTAGTCTTGGAAGAGTATATGAGTCCAGGAATTTATTCATTTCTTCTAGATTTTCTGGTTTATTTGCGTAGAGGTTTATAGTATTTGCTGATGGTAATTTGTATTTCTGTGGGGTCACTGGTGATATTCCCTTTATCGCTTTTTTACTGTGTTATTTGATTTTTCTCTCTATTGGTCTAGCTAGAATTCTATCTATTTTGTTAATTAAAAAAAATTAGCTCCTGAATTTGTTGATTTTTTGGAGGATTTTGTCTCTATCTCCTTCCATTTTTCTCTGATCTTGGTTATGTCTTATCTTCTGCTACCTTTTGGATTAGTTTGCTCTTGCCTCTCTAGCACTGTTAATTTTGATGTTAGGGTGTCAACTTGAAATTTTTCTAGTTTTCCGATTGAACATTTAGTGCTATACATTTCCCTATTAACACTGCTTTAGCTGTGTTCCAGACATACTAGTATGTTGTCTCTTTGTTTTCACTAGTTTCAAAGATTTGATTTCTGCCTTGATTTCATCATTTACCCATGAGTCAAACAGGAGCAGGTTGTTTAATTTTCATTTAATTGTGTGTGATTTTGAGTGAATTTTTAATACTGTTTTAATTTGATTGCACTGTGGTCTGAGAGACTTATAATTTCAGGTTTGTGTATTTACTGAGGAGTGTTTTACTTCAAATTATTTGGTCAATTATAGAATAAGTGCCATGTAGTACTGCAAAGAATATATTCTGTTGATGTGTGGTTGGATGTTCTGTAGACATTTACTAGGACCACTTGATCTAGAGCTGAGTTCAAGTCCTGAATATCCTTGTTAATTTTCTGTCTTGATGACCTGTCTTATACTGACAGTGAGGTGTTAACGTCTTGCATTATTTTTTTGTGGAAGTCCAAGTCTCTTTGTAGGTCTCTAAGAACTTGTTTTGTGAATCTGAGTGCTCCTGTACTGGGTGCATATATATTTGAAACAGTTAGCTTTTCTTGTTAAATTGTTCCCTTTACCATTATATATAATGCCCTTTTTTTGTTTGTTTGTTTATTTTTTAATCTTTGTTGGCTTAAAGTGTATTTTGCCAGAGCCTAGGATTGCAACCACTGCTGTTTTTTGCTTTCCATTTGCTTAGTAAATTTTCCTCCCTCCCTTTATTTTGAGCCAGTGTATGTCGATGCACATAAGATGGGTTTCCTGAATATGAATATAACATGCTGATGTGTCTTGACTCTTTATCCAATTTGTCAGTCTGTGTCTTTTAATTGAGGCATTTAGCCCATTTACATTTTAAGTTAGTATTGTTATGTGTGAATTTGACGTTGCTGTCCTCCTGCTATTTGGTTATTTTGCACATTATTTGATGTAGTTTCTTTGTAGTGTCATTGGTCTTTATATTTTGGTGTGTTTTTGCAGTGGCTGGTATGGGTTTTTCCTTTCCATCTTTAGTGCTTCTTTAAGGAGCTCTTGCAGGGTAAGCCTGGTTAAGAAAATACTTCAGCATTTGCTTGTCTGGAAAGGACTTCATTTCTACTTTGTTTGTGAAGCTTAGTTTGGCTGGATATAAAATTCTGGGTTGGAAATTCTTTTGTTTAATATTGTTGAATATTGGCCCCCAATCTTCTCTGGCTTGTAGAGTTTCAGTGGAGGGGTTTACTGTTAGTTTGATGGGCTTCCCTTTGTAGGTGACCTGGCCTTTCTCTCTGGCTTCTCATAATAGTTTTTCCTTCATTTTGTCATTGGAGAATCTGATGATTATGTGTCTTGAGGTTGATCTTCTCATGTATTTTAACGCTGTTCTCTGTATTTCCTGAATTTGCATGTTGGTCTGTCTTTCTAGTTTGGGGAAGTTCTCCTGGATAATATCCTGAAGTGTGTTCTCCAGCTTGTTTCCTTTCTCCTCATCTCCTTCCAGTATTGCAATCAATCATAGGTTCAGTCTTTTTATGAAGTCCTATATTTCTTGGAGACTTTGTTGTTGTTGTTTTGTATTGCTTTTTCTCTATTTATTTCTGTCTTATTTCAGTAAGGTTGTCTTCAAACTCTCATATCCTTTCTTCTACTAGGTCAATTTGACTGTTGATACTTGTGTATGCTTCACAAAGTTCTCGTGCTGTGTTTTTCAGCTACATCAGGTGGTGTATGTTCCTCTCCAAACTGGTTATTATAGTTAGCAATTTATTTAACATTTTATCAAGGTTCTTAGCTTATTTGCATTAGGTTAGGACATGCTCCTTTAGCTCATTGTGATTTTTTATTACCCATCTTCTGAAGCCTACTTCTGCCAATTCATTCATCTGATCCTCCACACAGTTCTGCCCCCTTGATGGAGAGATGTTGCAAGCATTTGAAGGAGAACAGGAACTCCGGCCTTTTGTGTTTTTGTCATTTTCTCATTGATTGTTTCTCATCTTAATGAGTTCATCTAGTTTGGATCTTTGAGGCTACTAACCCTTGGATGGAATTTTTGTGGGGGTCTTTCTGTCATTGTTGATGCTGTTTTTGTCCCTTTCTGTTTGTTTGTTTTTCTCTCAATAGTCAGGTCCCTCTTCTGTAGGGCTGCTGCAGTTTTCTGGGGGTTCACTTCAGCCTCTGTTTAACTGATTCACCCTCGTGCTTGGAGATGTCGCTCAATGAGGCTAGAGAGTAACAATGATAGGTTCCTGGTCCTTCTTCTGGGACCTCTGACCTTGAGGGGCACCAACCTGATGCCAATAGGATGGTTTCTGTATAGGGTGTCTGACAACCCTTGTTGGAGGGTCTCACCCTGTTGAGTGGCACAGGGAGCAGGACCCATTTAATGAAGCACTTTTTCCCTTGGTGAAAAAGGTCTGTTTCTCTATAGGGAAACCCACCTGTCTGGGCTTTCCAGATTCCTCAGAAGTACCAAGAGGAGAGGCTAAGTCTGCTGATCTGCAGAGACTGCAGCCTCCCTCCCTAGGGGCCCAGGCCTCCCCCTAGGGGCCCAAGCCCAGGGACATCCACATTCTGTCCCTGAAGATTCTGCCAGGAAGCCTCACCCGTTGAAGAAGGATGGGTCAGGGTTGGGCCTGAAGAGACAGAGGTTGCAGTGAGCCAAGATTGTGTCACTGCATGACTGCCTGGGCAAAAAAACAAGACTCCATCTCAGAAAAAAAAAAAAAAAAGAAAAAACCTCTAACTCAAACCCCACCTCTTGAGTTCACAGTTTACCACTTCCAGCTTGGTAACTCAGTGGTAATTAAAACTTGAAAAGAAGACAGGCTCCACCCAAGCTGAGAAGGTCCCTGTCAAGTACACCTAACCACTGAGATAGCCATACAAACAGCTGAACGGGGATGAACATATTACACTCGGTTCAAAAAACTGGTAAAAAAAAAAAAAAAAAAAAAACCCACTGGAAGAAAGGGAAAATGGTGAATGAGCAGTGTACAAATCACCTAAGAAACCCTTAAAACGGAGGAGGATCCGAGATGGCCAAATAGGAACAGCTTGGGATTGCAATTCCCAGCGAAAACACAGAGGGTGAGTGAGCACCGCATTTCCAAATGAATTTTTACTGCCCACAGACCGGGAGATTCCCAGGCAGAAAAGTGCCATGAGTTTCCAGTGCAGCTGTTTCAGCCAGCACAGCGAGTCTCCACACAAAAACTCACACAAATCTGGGAGCCATTTGAACTGATGACTGAAACGCCAGAGACACAGAATTGCCCACTCAACTGAAAAAAAGGGGACTGAAACAGGGAGCCAGGTGATCTATCTTGGCTGGTCCCACCCCCACAAAGACCAGCAATCTGAAACGCTCTGGATTGAGACTTTCACAGCACACACAGCTGGACCTGGGATGGTCCAGGTTTGTGGGGGGAAGGGCGTCTGCCATTACCAAGGCAGTCCACCACTATTGAGGTAGTCTGCATTACTGAGGCAGTCCACCATTACTGAGGCAATCCACCATTACCGAGGCAATCCGCCATTACTGAGGCAGTCTGCCATTACAGAGACACTCCACCATTACCGAGGTGGACTGCCATTACCAAGGCAGTTCTAACTATATGCCTATAAACAAAACTGCAAGGAAGTTCATACAGCAGCTGCACAGAGCCCACGGCAGCTCAGCAACACATCTGCTAGCAGACTGTGACTAGGCTACCTCTTCACTGGGCAGGGCATCTCTGAAAATAGGTAGCAGAATGACAGGAACTTATAAATAAAGCCCAATCTCCCTGGGACAGAGCACCTGGGAAAAAAAGGTAGTTATGAGTTCCACTGTAGCAGACTTAAACGTACCTGCCCAGCAGCTCTGAACAGAACAACAGAGCTCACAACTCAGTACTTGAGCTCCTGTAAGGGACAGACGATCTCCTCAAGCAGCTCCCCAACACCTGTATAACAAAAGAGACACCTCATAAAGGAGAACTCAGGCTGACATTTGGCGGGTATCCATCTGAGACAAAGATAACAGAAGAAGAAACTGGCAGCAACACTTACTGTTCTGCAGCCACTGTAGGTGATCCCCAGGCAAGCAGGGTATGGAGTGGACCTCCAGCAGTCCTAGAGCTGAGGGGCCTGACTGTTAGAAGGAAAACTAAGAAACAGAAAGAAATAACTTCATCAGCAACAAAAAGGATGTCCACTCAGAGACCCCATCTGAAAGTCACCAATCACAAAGACCACAGATAGATAAATCCACAAAGATGGGAATAAACCAGTGCAAAAAGGATGAAAATACCCAAAACTAGATTGCCTCTCCTCCTCCAAGAGATAAAAACTCCTCACCAACAAGGGAACAAAGTTGCATGGAGAATAAGTCTGATGAATTGACAGAAGCAGGCTTCAGAAGGTGGATAATAACAAACTTCTCTGATCTAAAAGATCATGTTCTAACCCAAACTAAGAAAACAAATTAAGAATCTTGAAAAAACGTTTGACAAAATGCTTTTTAAAATAAACAGCATAGAGAGGAATATAAATGAATTGATGGAGCTGAAAAACACAACACGAGAACTTTGTGAAGCATACACAAGTTTCAATAGCTTAATAGACCAAGCAGAAGAAAGGATATCAGAGAATGAAGATTAACTCAATGAAATAAAACGAGAAGGCAAGATTAGAGAAAAAAAGAGTAAAAAGAAATGAACAAAGCCTCCAAGAAATATGGCATTATGTGAAAAGACCTAATCTATGTGTGATAGGTGTACCTGAATGTGACGGAGAGAATGAATCCAAGCTGGAAAACACTCTTCAGGATATTATCCAGGAAAATCCCCAACCTAGCAAGGCAGGACAATATTTAAGTCCAGGAAATACAGAGACCACCACAAAGATATTCCTCACGGAGAGCAACCCCAAGGCACATAATCGTCAGATTCACAAGGGTTGAAATGATGGAAAAAAATGCTAAGGGCAGCCAGAGAGACAGGTCAGGTTACCCACAAAGGGAAGCCAATCAGACGCACAGCAGATCTCTCAGCAGAAACCCTGCAAGCCAGAAGAGAGTGAGGGCCAATATTCAACATCCTTAAAGAAACGAACTTTCAACCTAGAATTTCATATCCAGCCAAAGGAGAAATAAAATCCTCTATAAACAAGCAATTGCTCAGAGATTTCATCACCACCAGGCTTGCTTTACAAGAGCTCCTGAAAAAAGCACTAAACATAGAAAGGAACAACAAGTAGCAGCCACTCCAAAAATATATCAAATGCTAAAGAGCATCGATACAATGAAAAAACTGTGTCAGCTAATGAGCAAAACAACTAGCTAGCATCAAAATGGCAGGATCAAATTCACACATAACAATATTAACCTTAAATGTAAATGGGCTAAATGCCCAAATCAAAAGACACAGACTGGCAGAATGGATAAAAAGTCAAAAACCTTCAGTGTGCTGTATCCAGGAAACCCATCTCACATGCAAGGATACACATAGGCTCTAAATAAAGGGATAGAGGAAGGTTTACCAAGCAAATGGAGAGAAAAAAAAAAAAAAGCAAGAGTTACAATCCTAGTTTCTAATAAAATACACTTTAAACCAACAAAGATCAAAAGAGACAAAGAAGGGCATTATATAATGGTAAAAGGATCAGTGCAACAAGAAGGGCAAATGATTCTAAATACATATGTGCCCAATACAGGAGCACCCAGATACATAAGTTCTTAATGACCTACAAAGAGACATAGACTCCCACACAATAATAGTGGGAGACATTAACACTCCATTGCCAGTATAAGAAAGATCAATGAGACAGAAATTTAACAAGGATGTCCAGGACTTGAACTCAGACCTGGACCAAGCAAACCTAATAAACATTTACAGAACTCTCCCTGCCAAATTCACAGAATATACATTCTTCTCAGCACATCACGCCTACTCTAAAATTGACCACATAATTGGAAGTAAATCACTCTGCAGCAAATGTAAAAGAATGGAAATCATAACAAACAGTCCCTCAGACCACAGTGCAATCAAATTAGAACTCAGAATTTGGAAACTAATTCAGAACTGAAAAACATCATGGAAACTGAATAACTGGCTCTTGAATGTTGACTGGATAAACAATGAAATGAAGGCAGAAATAAAGATGTTCTTCTAAACCAATGAGAAAAAAGACATAACATATGAGAATCTCGGGACACATTTAAAGCAGTGTCTAGGGGAAAATTTATAGCAATAAATGCCCACATGAGAAGTAGGGAAAGATCTAAAATTGACACCCTATCATCAAAATTGAAAGAGCTTGAGGAGCAAGATTAAAAAAAAAAAACTCAAAAGCTAGCAGAAGACAAGAAATAACTAAGATCAGATCAAAACAGAAAGAGATAGAGACAGATAAAAACCCTTCAAAAAATCAATACATGCAGGAGCTGTTTTTTTTCTTTTTGAAGAGATCAACAAAATAGACCATTAGCCAGATT
>PVKV010013438.1:20943-61614 GCA_004027835.1 Alouatta palliata
CAAACACCGCATATTCTCACTCATAGACGGGTGTTGAACAATGAGAACACATGGACACAGGGAGGGGAGCATCTCACACTGGGGTCTGTCGGGGGGAAAAAGGGGAGGGACAGCAGGGGGTGGGGAGTTGGGGAGGGATAGCATGGGGAGAAATAACAGATACAGGTGATGGGGAGGAAGGCAGCAAATCACACTGCAATGTGTGTACCTATGTAACAATCTTGCCTGTTCTTCACATGTACCCCCAAACCTAAAATGCAATAAAAAGTATATATATTAAAAAAAAAAGAAAAGAGAGAATAATCAAATACATGCAATAAAAAACGATAAAGGTGGTATCACCACAGATTTCACAGAAATACAAACCACCATCAGAGATTACTATAAACAACTCTATGCACATAAACCAGTAAACGTGGAAGAAATGGATAAATTTCTGGACACTTCGACCCTCCCAAGTCTAAACCAGGAAGACATCAAAACCCTGAATAGACTAATAACAAGGGCTGAAGTTGAGCCAGTAATTAATAGCTTACCAACCAAAAAAAGCCCAGGTCCAGATGGGTTCACAGCCAAATTCTACCAGACATACAAAGAGGAGCTGGTACCACTCCTTCTGAAACTATTCCAAACAATCCAAAAAGAGGAAATCCTTCCCAAATCATTTTATGAGACCAACATCATCCTGATACCAAAACCCTGCAGAGACTCAACAAGAAAAGAAAACTTCAGGCCAATATCCATGATAAACACAGAAGCAAAAATCTTCAATAAAATACTGGCAAACCGATTGCAACAGCACATCAAAAGCTTATCCACGATGATCAACTAGTCTCCATCCTGGGGATGCAAGCCTGGTTCAACATATGCAAGTCTATAAATGTAATTCACCACATAAACAGAACCAAAGACAAAAATCACATGATTATCTCAATAGATGCAGAGAAGGCCTTCAACAAAATTCAACAGCCCTTTATGCTAAAAACTCTCAACAAACTAGGTATCAACAGAATGTATCTCAAAATAATAAAAGCTATTTATGACAAACCCACAGCTAATATCATACTGAATGGGCAAAAACTGGAAACATTCCCTTTGAAATATGGCACTAGACAAGTATGCCCTTTCTCACCACTGCTATTCAATATAGTGTTGGAAGTTCTAGCCACAGCAATCAGGCAAGAAAAATAAATAAAGGGTATTCACTCAGGAAAAGAGGAAGTCAAATTGTCTCTATTTGCAGACAACATGATTGTATATTTAGAAGACCCTATCATCTCAGCCCAATATCTCCTTAAATTGATAAACAACTTCAGCAAAGTCTCAGGATGCAAAATCAATCTGCAGAAATCACAAGTATTCCTACACAACAATAACAGACTTAAAGAGAGCCAAATCTAGAACGAACTGCCATTCACAATTGCTAAAAAGAGAATAAAATACCTATGAATATGACCAACAAAGAACGTAAATAACCTCTTCAAGCAGAACTACAAACAACTGCTCAACAAAATAAGAGAGGACACAAATAGATGCAAAAACATTCCATGCTCATAGTTAGGAAGAATCAATATCGTAAAAATTGCCATACTGCCAAAAGTAATTCATAGATTCAACGTTATCCCCATCAAGCTACCAATGGCCTTCTTCACAGAACTGGAAAAAACCACCTTAAACTTCATATGGAACCAAAAAGAGCCCACATAATCAAGTCAATTCTAAGAAAAAAGAACAAAGCTGGAGGCATCACACTACCTGACTTCAAACTAAACTACAAGGCTACAGTAATCAAAACAGCATGATGCTGGTACCAAAACAGTGATGTAGACCAATGGAACAGAACGGAGGCATCAGAGGCAATGCCACACATCTACAAGCATCTGATTTTAGACAAACCTGACAAAAACAAGCAATGGGGAAAGGATTTCCTGTTAAATAAATGGTGTTGGGAAATCTGGGTAGCAATGTGCAGAAAGCAGAAACTGGACCCCTTCATGACACTTACACTAAAATTAACTCCAGATGGATTACAGACTTAAACATAAGACCTAACACCATAAAACCCTTAGAAGAAAACCTAGGCAAAACCATTCAGGACATAGGCATAGGAAAGGATTTCATGACTAAAACACCAAAAGCATTGGCAACAAAAGCCAAAATAGACAAATGGAATCTAACTCCAGAGCTTCTGCACAGCAAAAGATACAATCATTAGAGTGAACTGGCAACCAACAGAATGGGAAAAAATTTTTGCAATCTACCTGTCTGACAAAGGACTTATATCCAAAATCTACAAAGAACTAAAACAGACTTACAAGAAAAAAAAAAAAACCCATTCAAGAGTGTGCAAAGGATATGAACAGACACTTTTCAGAAGAAGACATATATGAAACCAACAAACATACGAAATAATGCTCATCATCACTGGTTATTAGAGAAATGCAAATTAAAACTACCGTGAGATACCATCTCACGTCAGTTAGAATGGCGATCATTAAAAAATCTGGAGACAACAGATGCTAGAGAGGATGTGGAGAAATAGGAACACTTTTACACTGTTGGTGGGAGTGTAAATTATTTCAACCATTGTGGAAGACAGTGTGTGATTCCTCAAGGACCTAGAAATAGAAATTCCACTTGACCCAGCAATCTCATTACTGGGTATATATCCAAAGGATTATAAATTGCTCTATTATAAGGACACATGCACACGTATGTTCACTGCAGCACTGTTTACAATAGCAAAGACTTGGAACCAAACCAAATGCCATCTATGATAGAGTGGATAAGGAAAGTGTGGCACATATACACCACGGAATACTATGAAGCTATAAAAAATGATGAATTTGTGTCCTTTGTAGGGACATGGATGAACCTGGAAACCATCATTCTCAGCAAACTGACACAGGAACAGAAAATCAAACACCGCATGTTCTCACTCATAGGCAGGTGCTGAACAATGAGAACACATGGACACAGGGAGGGGAGCATCACACACTGAGGTCTGTTGGGGGGGATGAGGGGAGGGACAGTGGGGGGTAGGGAGTTGGGGAGGAATAACATGGGGAGAAATGCCAGATATAGGTGATGCGGATGGAAGCAGCAAAGCACATCGCCATGTATGTACCTATGCCACAATCCTGAATGTTCTTTACATGTACCCCAGAACCTAAAATGCAATATATATATGAAACCTTTTAAGCTAGCTCTAAAGAAAATCGAAAAGGAAGCTGTAAGCAGGCTCCATCATTGAGGGTGGATATAGTTAGGGTTAATCCTAACAAAAGGGGTAAAAGAAAATATAAGTATTGAATAGGGCCAGTACTAAAAATGAAAAGTAAGGAATATACAATCAAACTAATAATCAACATAACTAAGACCTCCACCCCCTCCCCAAACTATAAACTTTAATGCCTACCAAGTCTTATCTTATGGGGTTTTAGGGAATCAGAGGCAGCTGTCACAAGCAAATACCTATATCCTGAAACTGGTCATTGTTTTGGAAATCCCTGTGCTAGCTGAAATGAGGTCGGGTGGACCACCCAATTTTCAGGCTGGGTAAGTCATTCTTCCAAAAACAAACCCTTAAAGAATAAAATACATTGGCATACGGCCCCTACACTACCTAACTGCAGAAATTTAAAATGCAATTTTATATTAATTACCATGAACAACTCAGCTACTCTAGACCAAAAACCTTGAAGTTACGGATTAGGAATAGATAGCTCAGGAAGGGATCGCATAGGATTGTTAGCTCTTAGGCTAGTCACAACTCCACCCCAAGACCACCCAGGATTACTGTAACTCCTGGTCCCTCTACTTCCTTTAACCCATCAGACAATGACCCTAAGAGAGTAAAAATTATTAACATAACTAACTTGAAGACTTGAGAAATTGAGACTGGATATGAGAATGTAAAAGCCTGGGTTAAATGGGTCAAATTTGCAGTACTAGCTCTTAATAAGAGCAACTGTTACGCATGCTCTCCTGGGTGGCCTCAGGCACAGGTAGTTCTGTTTCCCCTAGGAAGGTATACCAATCCCAAAGGAATATGTTACATGTTGGCTGTATACAGGACAGGGATGCATGGGGAAATGAGACTTGCAAAATCTATTATTGCTCTTTCCTGCCTTACTGAGGGTCAGATCCTAGAGCAATCCCCTCATTCTCTATAGGGAATATAAACCGCACTTTTCTTGCCTGTCTAGGCAGGAGGCAGAGTTCAATAAGCCCATGAGAAAACTCTCAACTTGTACCCACATCCTATTCCTTACTGATGAGTCAAACAAAGGAAACTACTCAGCTCTTCATATACTCCAAGCTCATGTCTGGTGGCATTGTGGGAAGAGGAACCTCCATGACCTGTTACCATTCAATTCCACTGGGACTTGTGCTTGGTTCAACTGACCATTCCATTCACCTTGACATTCTATAAAATCCCTGATAATCCACATTGCCACTGAAGTTGAAGAGATCTAACAAATTACTTTAATCCCAACATTTATATTAACTCAGTAGGAGTCCCTAAAAGAGTACCTAATAAATTTAAAAACTAAAGGACAAAAAAATAACTGTGGAAATAGGACGAATAGGAGTAAAAAGAAAAAGAGGAGGAAATTGAAGGAAATAATGTATACAGTGGTTCATTTCCAAGGCAAAGTACCCTGAATTGGCTTAGGTCAGCAAACTACAGGATATACTAGGCCCCTGGTTGGATAACTGATGCCTGCTCATTGGCCTCCCCTTTCCCCCTCTTCCCCCCACTTAGTTGCCTTCACTCAAACCAAAGAAGTTTAGTCTAAGATGAAAGTTTACTAGCCTGCAAAATAGCTAGTTTTGTCTGTTCTTATCAGCCTGCCCAGCTACTTAAGTCATAAGTCAAATACTTGAAAAGCTCCTGAGCTAACTAGGATTGCTCTCCATTGTGCACTGCAACAAAATGCAGCAAGACAACCCTAAGAAAATCACCTAAATCCGCTACCCAATAATCAATAGACGACGTCCGGGAAGATTGTTATCCCATAGTACTCAGCCTATAAGGAACCAGGGGAGGGACCTGAGCATTAAGGGATAAATTGCTTGTTGAAACTGTCCTGGGTGTGCCTACTCACTGCACACTTAATCTTGCAAGATCATCATTAAAGGTCTTGCTTTCACTGTTCTCCAGGTCTCTAAGTCCATTCTTTGGGTTTCGAAGGGTGTGTTTGTTTCTCACATTCTCTAAATATCTGTTTCATGTTGATGATGCTCTATGAGATGTGATTCTGAGCTGGACTCCTTCCTCTGAGCTTGAGCTCCTGGTGTGGTTGGCCCATTTATGGCAGAATGCAGGGATAATGAGGCTACAAGAAAAGCTCTAGTCACCACCCCCCAAGAGAAGGATCAGGGCCCTGCAAACACTCAGAAAATTACTCTTCTCCTCAATGAACCATATTTTTCTGATGGACTACTTTTGAACCTTTAAGACCCAGCTTTAAGCATCATATCATTTGTGAAGGCTTCTCTTACTCCCCAGAGAAAAACTGATTATATCTTCCTTTAGGCCATCTCTATGCTTATTATAAATGCTTCTATGATAGCACTAATAATTCTTAACTCACTTTTCATTTCTGAAATGAACAAGTGGATATAAATAAGGTAAATAATGTGTTGGAAACAGTAGGAGATAAAAGTTAGAGTCAAATCTTGGAGGGTCTTAAACACTTAGCAGAGAGACCTGAACTGAATGAGGGCACAATAGGAGGCCAATGATTACTTTTGTGCAAGGCACATAGCAAAACAAGCGTTCATTATGGTGATAGTAAAGACATAGAGGTGAGAATTATCCTAAATTTCATGAGATTGCCTATATGTTGAGGAAGTGCGGGAACTAGTGAGAACCCAGGCATGACCCTCTGCTGCCCAGACTGAACTGCCAGCCAATTTCATGATGCAAAGACTTCTTTCTTTTGTGACAAATGAATCCAAGTAAAGTCCTGAAGACCATAACAAGTGGCTCCTAAAGGATCTCTGGGCAGCTCCATATAGGAGCATGAAGACTAGGCTGGGTAAGAGAAGGGGTAGGGACAGGGACTAATCCCAGATGGCATAGGGGTCTGTAGCCCATTTTGTTTTGGACCATTTAGGATGTAAGTGGGAATGAGAACAGCTAGGTTCAAGTCCCAGTCCACACTGTGCTATGGTCTACGCTAAGGAGTCAGCTCAGGAACGGCCCTTACACACATATACATTGCTGGCAGCCCTTAGTGCTTCCACGCAGCAGGGAAAAACCAACCTTCCCAGCAGCCTGTGAAAAGGCCAAGCAGCTTAGAGGCCCCTGAAGAGACAATTCAGAAGGTATAAAAGGGCATAGGTTGTGGTTGAGCACAATGACCAGCAAATATTTTAGACTCCTGCTTCAAAGTGAGTTTGGCCTGTACTGCCATACAAGGCAGGAAAAGGCCCAGTTTGGTTTTGGCCTGACTTCAGACGGGGACAAAAAGTGCCCACAAATAGCCAGTCACGAAAAAGTATTTGCTCCCTCTGGAAAATCATGGCTTTTAGCACATTCCTCGGAATTACATCAACCAGGGAACAGTGCCAAAAATGTGACTTTCATGTTTCTGCAGCAACAGACGATTTCCTCTCCCCACTTGCCTTTTTTTTTTATATGTATAAATAAAGGAGCCAGTCAATCGCTCAAAAAATATGAACATCTTAAGCATTTCCAGGCTTTGCAAGTAGTAATTATTAGTAGAAGTAAGTGACCATGCCTGTTAGAAATGTTATTTCACATATTTCTTTTCTGGTTTCATAAAGGAGATTTATATATGTGGCCATGCTAAACTGAAATAATAAGAGTTGACACAATGACCGCATGAAAATGGATTTTTCCCCACTTAATTTATGACACTAACCTTGCACATAAATGTTCCTTTTTGTCTCCCCAAAGATTCTTAAGCCTGGGGACAGAGGACTGGAGGTCACCCAGCCCATGGAGGCTGAGGATAGAATCCACCAGGGCAAAATATGGATAATGGAAACATCAGGGAAGCCTAGTTGTGTAACTAGACAACTGTTGTTTGGACTTAGTCAGAGGTCATTGTAAAATCCAACAATGAGTGAAAAGCAATATTAATTGCTCAGTTTTTGCCTTCAACTTCTATTCCTTTATACTTAATTCTTGTCTAATCTGTCTTTCCTCCTGATCAACATTATTTCTCAAAACTCTGGAAGTGAAATATCTTACTCCTTGACTACCTGGACTTCTCTCTCCTTTGTCTCCAACTACCATTTGCCCCAACAGCCCTCCCAATATGACAAAGGTATAGAGACTTTGCCAAGCTATATAGCTTAGCTCTAGTTACTTTATATGGAACAGGCTTTCAGTGTGAGTTATGGCTGGAGATATAAAGGGAACTAGGGCCCAGAAATATTTCTATCTGCTCAGGTGAAGAATTCTTTCTGATAACCTATAACTGAAAGGGCTACTAACTGGTTCATACCTTAGGTGAGTAACCTGTTCTATTACTAGAAGGATTTTGCCCTCTAGCTGCTAGTTATCTAGCTATCTAACTGAGAAAGGGCTGCCTGCTTCCAGGAGGTGGAAATAGAGAAGCCAAAATAGATGTCTCTGTGGTATAAGACTGGAGTGAATTTTTACTTAGGAACACATACTACAGTCAGGTGCCGAACAGCCAAAGAATGCCAGCTGAGTTTGCATCAAGAATTGATACTAAACAAAAAACAATTCAAAGTAAGCTGGAGCCAGTTCTTCACCTTCCCAGACATCAGGAGACAACTTAAAAACTATGTTTTCTACAACGCTTTCATAAGGATGTCATTAGTCATATTGAAGAAATATAAAGTGATCTTTCCAAAATCTTATGAGACTCCAAAGAAATGTTTGAAGTCCTTGAGGGTTGCTAGCATATGAAGCTCTAATATATATTGACTTTGTTGGGAGCCCATCACAATAATCTAGGAGGAGATAGTCTGTACCAAAATCTCAACAATGGCCTGATATAATTAGTATTTTACAAATTTAGTTGAAGGTTTCAATTTCCATAAGTGTGCTGAGTCCAGTCAGTCCCTTAGAATAAACCAGTAAAGGGCCGGGTGCAGTGGCTCACGCCTGTAATCCCAGCACTTTGGGAGGCCGAGGCGGGTGGATCACGAGGTCAAGAGATCAAGACCATCCTGGTCAACGTGGTGAAACCCCATCTCTACTAAAAATACAAAAATTAGCTGGGCGTGGTGGCACGCACCTGTAGTCCCAGCTACTCAGGAGGCTGAGGCAGGAGAATTGCTTGAACCCAGGAGGCGGAGGTTGCAGTGAGCCAAGATCACACCATTTCACACCATTGCACTCCAGCCTGGGCAACAAGAGTGAAACTCCGTCTCAAAAAAAAAAAAAAAAAAAAAAAAAAAGAATAAATCAGTAAAGATATTTCAGTCATTAAGTACATGAATTTCATAGCTAAAGAAGTTTTTTCGTATTACACAGTGTAAGGTGTGCCACACTAAGCTGAGGTATATACCAGTTTTCTAATTTGTAAAATGGAAACAATAATAGTGCTGATATTATATGAGAGAAAAATGGTTTTGTACAATCTCAGGTCTCAGTCTCCCGAGTCACAGCCACTCCAGCTATAGTCATAGCTAAAAGGGACCAAGGTACAGCTCAGGCCATTGCTTCAAAGCATGCAAGCCCCAAGCCTTGGCAGCCACCATGAGGTGTTGGGCCTGCAGGTGCACAGAAGACAAGAGTTGAGCTTTGGGAGCCTCTGCCTAGATTTCAGAGGATGTATGGAAATGCCCAGATGTCTGGGCAGCAGTCTGCTGCAGGAGCAGAGCCCTTATGGAGAACCTCTGCTAGGGCATTGTGGAAGGGAAATGTGAAGTTGAAGCCCTCACAAAAAGTCCCCCTAGCACACTGCCTAGTGAAACTGTGAGAAGAGGGCCAGAAAAGTAGATCCACTGACAGCTTGCACCATGTATATGGCAAAGCTGCAGGCACTCCACACCATCCCGTGAAAGCAGCCACAGAGGCTATACCCTATAGATCCATAGAAGCACAGCTGCCCAAGGTTGCAGGAGCCTAATCCTAGCATTAGCATGCCCTAGATTTGAGACATGGAGTCAAAGGAGATTTTGGAGCTTTAAGATCTAATGCCTTCCCGGCCAGATTTCAGACTTGCAAGGGGCCTGTGGCCCCTTTGTTTGGGCCAATTTTTCTCATTTGCGATAAGAATATTTACCCAGTGACTGTACTTTCATTGTATTTTGGAAGTAACTAACTTGTCCTTTATTTTTCAGGCTCATAGGTGGAAGGGACTTGCCTTGTCTCAGATGAGACTTTGAACTTGGACTTTAGTGTTAATGTTGAAATTAGTTAAGACTTTGGGAACTGTTTGGAAGGCATGATTGGTTTTGAAGTATAAAAAGGACATGAGATTTGGGAGTGTCAGGAGCAGAATAACGTGTTTTGACTCTGTGTCACCACCTAAATCTCATCTAGGATTGTAATCCCCATGTGTCAAGGGAGGAACCTGGTGGGAGGTGATTAGATCATGGGGACGATTTCCCCTATGCTGTTCTCATGATAGTGAGTTCCCGCGACATCTGAGAATTTAAAATTGGCACTTTTCTCTTCATTCTCTCTCCCTTCTGCCACCATGTAATACATGCCTTGCTTCTTCTTTACCTTCTGCCCTGATTGTAAGATTTCTGAGGCCTTCCCAGCCATGCAGAACTGTGAGTCAATCCTGTGTATTACACAGTGTAAGGTGTAAAACTGTATTACACAGTGTAAAACTGTATATTACATAGTGTAAAGTGTGGTACACTAAGCTGAGGTATATACCAGTTTTCTGATTTGTAAAGTGGAAACAGTAATAGTACTGATATTATATGAGAGAAAAATTGTTTTGTTTAAAAATTACCACTCTCAGGTAGTATCATTATAGCAGTGTGAAAATAAACTAATATAAGTACCAATGTATTAAGTTTGTTGTCAGGACTAGTATATATACCACATATTTAACTCAACATAGTTTTTGGCACATGGTAACCACCCAAGAAATGGTAACTAATATTATTATCATCTAAATGACTATCTCTTTATTAGGTCACAAAATATATAAGGCTTAAATGCACATGCAGAACATTACAGAGACCATATGTCATGAATTTATGCCCATAATGCCTGTATCTGATTTAGGATACCCTCTTAAAAGTCTACAGATAGGGATTTCTGGCAAAATAGGAACAGCTCCAGTGTACAGCTTCCAGCAAAATTAATGCAGAAAACAGGTGATCTTCGCATTTTCAACTGAGGTACCTAGTTTATCTCATTGGGACTGGTTGGACAGTGGGTGCAGCCCAAGGAGGGTAGGCTGAAGCAGGATGGGGAATTGCTTCACCCAGGAAGAGCAAGGGGCTGGAGAATTCCCTCTCTTAGCCAAGGGAAGCCATTAGGGACTCTCCTCTGCACTCTGTCTCAGATACTGTGCTTTTCCCATAGTCTTCAAAATCTGCAGACCAGGAGATTCCCTCAGGTGCCTGTAGCACCAAGGTCCTGGATTCCAGGACAAAACTGGGCAGCCATTTGGGAAGACACCAAACTAGCCACAGCAGTTTTTTTTTTTTTTTTTTTTTTTTCATAACCCAGTGGTGCCTGGAATGCCAGCGAGACAGAACTGCTCACTCCCCTGGAAAGGGAGCTGGGTCGACGGGTCCCACCTGCATGAAGACCAGCAAGCTAAGATCCACTGGCTTGAAATTATCGCAGCCAGCACAGCAGTCTGAGCTCAACCTGGGATGTTCAAGCTTGGTGGAGGAGGGGCATCCACCATTGCTGAGGCTTGAGTAGGCAGTTTTAACATCACAGTGTAAACAAAGCCGCTGGGAATATCAAAAAGGGCAGAGCCCATGGCAGCTCAGCAAGGACCCTGCAGGCAGACTGTGTCACTAGACTCCCTCCTCACTGGTCAGGGCATCTCTGAAAAAAGGCAGCAGCCCATCAGGGACTAACAAATGAAACCACCACCTTCCTGGGACAGAACCTGGGGAAAAAGGTGGTTGTGGGTAAAGTTTTAGCAGACTTAAGCGTCCATGCCTGGCAGCTCTGAAGAGAGAAGTGGTTCCCCCAGTGCACTGTTTGAGCTCTGATAAGGGACAGACTGCCTCCTCAGTGGTTCCCTGACACCCATGTATCCTGACTGGGAGACACCTCCCAGTAGGAGCTGACAAGCTGACAGACACCTCATACAGGAGAGCTCTGGTTGGCATCTGGCAGGTATCCTCCTGGGATGAAACTACCAGAGGAAGAAGCAGGCAGCAACCTTTGCTGTTCTGTAGCCCCTGCTGGTGATTCCCGGGCAAGCAAGGTCTGGACCTCCAGCAAACTGTCGCAGACCTGCAGCAGAGGGGCCTGATTGTTAAAAGAAAAACTGACAAACAGAAAAAAATAGTTTCAATGTCAACAAAAAGGACGTGAACTCAGAGACCACATCCAAAAGTTATCATTCTCAAAGACCAAAGATAGATAAATCCACGAAGATGAGAAGAAGACAGTGCAAAAAGGATGAAAATTCCAAAAACCAGAAGGTCTCTTCTCCAAGGGATCACAACTCCTCACCAGAAAGGGAACAAAACCGGACACAGAATGCGTTTGATGAATTGACAGAAGCAGGCTTCAGAAAGTGGGTAATAAAAACTTCTCTGAGCTAAAGGAGCATGTTCTAACCCTATGCAAGTAAGCTAAGAACTTTAAATAAGGTTAGACAAAATGCTAACTACAATGAACAGTGTAGAGAACAGCATAAACTATCTGATGGAGCTGATAAACACAGCACAAGAACTTCATGAAACATACACAAGTTTCAATAGCTAAATCAATCAAGTGGAAGAAAGGATATCAGAGATTAAAGATCAATTCAATGAAATAAAGTGAAAAGGCAAGATTGGAGAAAAAAAGAATGAAAAGAAAAGAAAAAAGCCCCCAAGAAATATGAGATTAAGGGAAAAGACCAAATCTATGTTTAATCAGTGTACCTGAAAGTGACAGGGAGAATGAAAACAAGTTGGAAAACACTGTTCAGGATATTATCCAGGAGAACTTTCCCGACATAGTAAAGCAGATCAACATTCAAATTCAGGAAACACAGAAAACACCACAAAGATACTCCTCGAGAAGGGCAACTCCAAGACACATAATCATCAGATTCACCAGGGTTGAAATGAAGAAAAAATTGCTAAGAGAAGCCAGAGAGAAAGGTCAGGTTACCCACAAAGGGAAGCCCATTAGACTCACAGTGGATCACTTGGCAGGAACCCTACAAGCCAGAAGAGAGTGGGGGCCAATATTCAACATTCTTAAAGAAGAAAATTTTCAACCTAGAATTTCATATCCAGACAAACTAAGCTCCATAATTGAAAGAGAAATAAAATCCTTTATGGAAAATTAAATGTTGAGACATTTTGTAACCACCAGGCCTGCCTAACAGGAGCTCCTGAAGGAAGCATTAAACATGGAAAGGAAGAACTGGTAATAGTCACTGAAAAACATAAATGAGCTAAATGCCCCATTTAAAAGACACAGACTGGCAAATTGGATAAAGAGTCAAGACTCATTGGTGTGCTGTATTCAGGAGAGCCATCACACATGCAAAGACACACATTGGCTCACAATAAATGGATGGAGGAATATTTAACAAGCAAATAGAAAGAAAAAAAGGCAGGGGTTGCAATCCTAGTCTCTGATAAAACAGACTTTAAACCAACAAAGATCAAAAGAGACAAAGAAGAACACTACATAATAATAAAGGATCAATGCAACAAGAGCTAACTATCCTAAATATATATGCACCCAATACAGAAGCACCCAGAGGCGTAAAGCAAGATCTTAGAGACATACAAAGAGACTTAGACTCCCACACAATAATAGTGGGAGACTTTAACACCCCACTGTCAATATTAGAGTTCAACAAAACAGGAAATTAACAAGGATATCCAGGACATAAACTCAGCTCTGGACCAAGTGAACCTAATAGATGTCTGCAGAACTCTCCACCCCAAATCCACAGAATATACATTCTTCTCAGCACCACATCGCACTTATTCTAAAACTGACCACATCACTTGAAGTAAAACACTCCTCAACAAATGCAAAATTACAGAAATCATAACAAACACTCTCTTAGACCACAGTGTAATCAAGTTAGAACTCAGGATTAAGAAACTCACTCAAAACCACACAACTACATGGAAATTAAACAACATGCTCCTGAATGACGACTGGATAAATAATGAAATGAAGGCAGAAATAAAGATGTTCTTTGAAACCAATGAGAAAAAAGACACAACATATCAGAATCTCTGGGTCACATTTAAAGCAGTGAGTAGAGGGAAATTTATAGCACTAAGTGACCACAAAAGGAAAAACAGAATTAAAATCAACACCCTAATGTCATGATTAAAAGAACTAGAGAAGCAAGAGCAAACAAACTCAAAACTAGCAGAAGACAAGAAATAACTATGATGAGAGCAGAACTGAAGGAGACAGAGACACAAAAAAAAAAACCTTCAAAAAAATTAATAAATCCATGAGCTGTTTTTTTGAAACATCAACAAAATAGACTGCTAGCAGATCAATAAAGAAGAAAAGAGAGAATAATCAAACAGATGCAATAAAAATTATAAACGGGATATCACCACCGATCCTATAGGAATGCAAACTACCATCAGAGAATGCTATAAACACCTCTATGCAAATAAAACAGAAAATCTAGAAGAAATGGATATATTTCTGGACACTTACACCCTTCCAAGACTAAACCAGGAAGAAGTTGAAACCCTGAATAGACCAAAAACAAGGTCTGAAAATGAGTCAGCAATTAATAGCCTACATACCAAAAAAAGTCCAGGACCAGACAGGTTCACAGCCGAATTCTACCAGACGTGCAAAGAGGAGCTGCTACCATTCCTTCTGAAACTATTCCAAACAATAGAAAAAGAGGGAATACTCCCTAACTCATTTTATGAAGCCAACATTATCCTGATAGCAAAACCTGGCAGAGACACAACTGAAAAGGAAAATTTCAGGCCAATATCCCTGTTGAACATCGATGCAAAAATCCTCGATAAAATACTGGCAAACCAAATCCAACAGCACATCAAAAAGCTTATTCATCATGATTAAGTCAGCTCTATCCCTGGGATGCAAGGCTGGTTCAACATACACAAATCAATAAACTTAATCCATCATATAAACAGAACCAAAGACAAAAAACATATGATTATTTCAATAGATGCAGAGAAGGCCTTCAACAAAATTCAACATCCATCTATACCAAAAACTCAGTGAAGTAGATATTGGTGGAACATATCTCAAAATAATAAGAGCTATTTATGACCAACCCACAGCCAATATTATACTGAATCGACAAATCTGGAAGCATTCCTTTTGAAAACTGGCACAAGACAAAGATGCTCACTCTCACCACTCCTATTCAACATAGCATTGGAAGTTATGGCTAGGGCCATCAGGCAAGAAAAAGAAATAAAGCGTATTCTATTAGAAAAAGAGGAAGTCAAATTGTCTGTATTTGTGGATGACATGATTATATATTTAAAAGACCGCATCATCTCGGCCCAACATTTCCTTAACTAAGCTCATAAGCAACTTCAGCAAAGTCTCAGCATAAAAAATCAATGTGCAAAAATTACAAACATTCCTATACACCAACAACAGACAAACAGAGAGCCAAATCATGAGTGAATTCCCATTTACAATTGCTGCAAGGAGAATAAAATACCTAGGAATATAACTAACAAGGGATGTGAAGGACCTCTTCAAGGAAAACTACAAACCACTGCTCAAGGAAATAACAGAGGATGCAAACAAACGGAAAAGTATTCCATGCTCATGGTTAGGAAGAATCAATACAGTAGAAAAGGCCATACTGCCCAAAGTAATATATAGATTCAATGCTATTCCCATCAAGCTACCATTGACTTTCTTCACAGAATTGGGAAAAAAAAAAAAAACAGCTTAAATCTCATATGGAACCAAAAAAGAGCCCACATAACCAAGATAATCTTAAGGAAAAAAAAAAAAAAAAAAAACTGGAGGCATCACACTATGACTTCAAACTGTACTACAAGGCTACAGTAATCACAACGGCATGATACTGGTACCAAAACGAGGTATAGACCAATGTAACAGAATGGAGCCCTCAGAAATGACACACATCTATAAGCATTTGATGTTCAATAAACCTGATAAAAATGAACAATGGGGAAAGGATTCCCTATTTAATAAATGGTGTTGGGAAAACTGGCTAGCCATATGCAGAAAGCTGAAACTGGATCCCTTCTTACATCTTACACAAAAATTAACTCAAGATGGATTAAGGATTTAAACCTAAGACTTAAAACCATATAAATCCTAGAATAAAACCTAGGCAATACCATTCAGTACATAGGCATGAGCAAAGACTTCATGACTAAAACACAAAAAGCAATGGCAACAAAAGCTAAAATAGACAAATCAGATCTAATTAAACTAAAGAGCTTCTGCAAATCAAAAGAAACTATCATCAGAGTGAACAGGCAACCTACAGAATAAGATAAAATTTTGCAATCTACCCATCTGAGAATGAGCTCATATGCAGAATCTACAAAGAATTTACAAGCAAAAAACAAATTTATAAGAAGAAAACAAACAACCCCATTACAAAGTGGGTGAAGGATATCAACAGACACTTCTCAAAAGGAGACATTTATGCAGCCAACAAACATATGAAAGAAAGCTCATCATCCTTGATCATTAGAAAAATGCAAATCAAAACCACAATGAGATACCATCTCATGCCAGTTAAAATAGCGATCATTAAAAAGTTAGGAGACAACAGATGCTGGAGAGGATATGGAGAAATAGGAACGCTTTTACACTGTTGGTGGAGGTGTAAATTATTTCAACGATTGTGGAAGACAGTGTGGTGATTCCTCAAGGATCTAGGACTACAAATAACATTTGACCAAGCAATATCAGTACTGAGTATATACCCAAAGGATTATAAATTATTCTATTACAAAGACACATGCACATGTATGTTTATTGCGGCTCTGTTCACAATGTCAAAGACTTGGAACCAACCCAAATCCCCATCAATGACAGACTGGATAAAGAAAATGTGGGACATATATACCATGGAATATTATACAGCCATAAAAAGAATAAGTTCATCTGGGCACAGTGGCTCACACCTGTAATCTCAGCACTCTGGGAGGTTGAGGCAGGTGGATCACGAGGTCAGGAGTTCGAGACCAGCCTGGCCAACATGGTGAAAGCCCATTTCTACTAAATATACAAAAATTAGCCAGGCATGCTGCCACCGCCTGTAATCCCAGCTACTCAGGAGGCTGAGGCAGGAGAATCAGCTTGAACCCGGGAGGCAGAGGTTGCAGTGAGCTGAGACTGTGCCATTGCACTCCAGCCTGGGCAACAGAGCAAGACTCTGTCTCAAGAAAGAAAAAAAAAAGAATGAGTTCATGTCCTTTGCAGGGACATGGATGAAGTGAGAAACCATCATTCTCAGCAAATTAACACAAGAACAGAAAACCAAACACCATATGTTCTCACTCATAAATAGGAGTTGAATGATGAAAACACATGGACACAGGGAGGGGAATATCACACACTGGGTCCTGACAGGGAGTCGAGGGCCAGGGGAGGGATAGCATTAAGAGAAATACTTAATGTAGATGACAGGGTGATGGATGCAGCAAACCACCATGGCACATGTATAACTTTGTAACAAACCTGCACGTTCTGCACATAAACCCCAGAACTTAAAGTATAAAAAAAAAAAAAAGAAAGAATTACTTCACATGGAGAAGGCTGGCAGAAACTACCTTAATCAAATAATCAAAAGAAACATCATCAGAAATGAGACATATTTACATTTTTGTCACTCTGACAGGGTGTAATAGGAAAGACCCAGCATCCTACATTTACATTCCTGTCAAAGGTGCCTAACATGATCCCCAGTGAGAGAATCCATCAGGCAAACCCAAACCAAAGTGCATTCAACAGAAAAATTAGCTGGTAATGTTCGAAAGTGTTAAGGTCATGAAAATCAAGAAATAAACTAAGGAATTGTTTCATAGTGAAGAAGAATAAAGAGATAATGACAATTAAATGCAAGGAGAGAAGAAGACCAGAAAGAGTTCAAGATCCTAGAGAGACAAGAGTCATAGCTGGGCTGAAACTAGGCTCTTCCCACCTCTAGAAATCTCCCCCTGCTCCGCAGACTGAGCAGCACTGCAAAGAATACGCAGATCCAGACAGCCACAAGGGCCTGTGTGAATAAACGTGTGGAGGCAAAGAAGCAGCCCTAAGGTTTGGAAAAAGGTGAGTAGCCTGGTTTGACCTCTATGTAAAGTGCCTGAAGAACTAGGAAGATGATACAGCTCTATAGGGATGGCATGGGGGCCAAAATGCAGGGCGGAGGCAAAAACAGCACTGCATGTTAGATAGGGTGCCTCTTATTGCAGAAGTGAGGGGGTCGAGGTGGAGAGCAGGAGGCACCCAGCCCGAGTCACATCGTCTGCCTCAGCAGGGCCTACAATTGTCACATTAATGACAATATACTGATTTTAAGTTCTTATAATAATTTGCTACTTTTTATTTTTAACAATTTCATTGACAAATTAATCACATACCTACAATTCTCCCATTTGAAGTGTACAATTCAGTGGCTTTTAGTATATTCACAGATACGTGCAATGATCACCTCAAAAAGAGGCCCTTCATTCTTTAGCCATCACTTCCCTATCCCCTGTACGTCCCAGCCCTAAGCAAACACGAATCTGCCTTCCCTCTCTACAGATCTCCATAGTCTGAATGTTTTCTACTAATGGGATCTTACCACCTGTTGTCTTTTGTGACTGGCTTCTTTCACTTAGCATGATGTTCTCAAGGTTTATCCATGTTAGAGCATGGATCAGTGTTTCATTTCCTTTAATAGCTGAATAATTCTCCACTGTACAGTTACATTAAAAAAACAAAAAGTTCACAGACAACACAGTTAGCCCCCAAAGGACCCACTTTGTAATGTCTGTAGTACTAAAAAGTTGGTTGAGCAAGTCAAAAGCAGTGATTACACTGCAGGCCTAGTAGAAATTACAGATCAGGACTGTTCTGTTTTTTATTGTGAAAATTAGGGTTTACCAAAGATAAACCCTAAAAAATCCTTTAGGGTTTCCCTGCATTCAGCCTATGCCATGATTTCTTGGCATGATTTCAAGTTGTTTTCTAGTTTGAGATCTTCTGTAACCTGAGCTTTCTCTCCTACATAACCAATTTATCCCTCTCTAGTGGCTCATTCCCACCAGTACACAAACAAGAAAAAAATATGAACCCTCTCATGACCCAGCACACTTTCTGTTACTGCCCAAATTTTCTGCTCATTATCACGGAAAAATCTCTTTAAAGTGTTATCTAAAGTCACTGTCTCCTACTTTTTTACCTCTGTTTCTAAATTTAACCCACTCCAACTAGGCTTATGTTCCCAAAATTTTACTGAAACTACTCTTGTCAAGATCTCTAATGGCATTCATAGTACTAGTGGGTAGAAACTTCTCTGTTCTCATCTTATTTACAAACTGGAAAACATTCTATCTGGTTAATCTCTCTCTATTCTTTTCCTGAAATGTTTTGCTCTCTTATCTTCTTGGCAAGATGTTTATTTGGTCTCCTCGTAACTCACTTGCATCTCCTTCTTATTTTTCTTTACTATTGTCTCTTTCTCTTCTTCATGTCTAAATATTGATATGTTCTCAGGTATGGTCCTCGGATACTTTTATTTTCCATTCACATTCTCTTGCCAGAAAATTTTATCCAACCCTATGGCTTTATACAGACCATCTATATAAGGATGAGTCATCTATATAAGGATGAGTTGTATCTTTTAACCATATTTCTAAATCCAGACTGGTATATTCAACTGCTTGATTGATCTCACCACTTGCATTTTCAATAGCCTTCTCAAACTCAGTGGTCCCAAGGCAAACTCTTGCTCTTCCCACCAAACACAAAAAACTTGCCCCTCCTCAAGTTTTACCCATCTCAGAAAATAAGACAAAAAAAAATGAGTCACCCTTGATTTTTTACATTTTCTATAGGTTACATCTGATTATAAGATTTTGCTATAAATTAATCCTTGAGCACATATCCTAAATCCATCTACTTCCCTCTACATCCACTGCTAACACTTTACAAAGATTATTTCTCTTACCTAGATTACCACAACAGCCTTCTCATATGTCTCCCTGCACACATTCTTGCCCCACTATTGTCCACTCTCCAAGAGTCAAGTCATTCTTTTAAAATATAAGTTGGATCATTTAATTTTTTTTTAGTTAAAGATATCTAATAGCTTACTTCTACTCTCAGAATAAGATTAAACATTTTAATACAATTAACTAGACCCTACATAATCTGTCTCTACCCATTTTATCTCATACCACTCTCTTTATCACTATGCCTCAGCCATACTGGCCTTTCTTACATGTCCCACTTACATGTGACACTCCCTCTAGTTGCTCCCTCTATCTGTAAATATTCCTCCCCTAGATTTTACTTGGCTGAGTTTTTCTTGTCATTTGGATCTCAGCTCAATGTCACCCAGTTACTATATATAACACCTTGTTTCCTGTTACCTTAACATTGATCATTAACATTTCTTTCTTTATTTATTTATCAGTGTGCTTCCATAACAAACTAGAATGTAAGCTATACAAAAATAAAGACTGTAAATCTTGTTCAACATTGTATTCCCTACCACTAGAACAGTGTCTAGCACTTAGTAAGTTCCATAAAGGCATAATTTTGATGTTTTCATTATTATATCTCCATGGTCCAGAACAGTGCCTGGCATATGGTAAGTATTTAATAACTATTTCCTTGGAAAATAAATAAATAGTAGAAATGTAATAAACATTTGCTGAATGGATCCCTATCGACCTAGGTTAAGTTCTCATTCAGACCAATTATTTGTCTTGGGAACAGTAATGCACAAAGTACAAGCATTAAAAATGTTCATAAGGTCCAAAGAGAAAGCAATCCACTGGACATTATTCATTCTTTGCTTTTATCATTAGTCCTCTGCTGGTTAGAAACACAGCTTCTATTCTCTTTCTAGTAATTCTAGTAGCAAACCTTGACATTAAACTATTACCACCAGAGGTATACACAACATTGTCACCCCATTCCCAGACACTATCATTGACCACTTCAGAAGAATAGTCCATGTTTTTTCTGGAAGTATTGATACTTACAGAACATGCTCAGTGCTAAAGAGAATACCATTGTCCATCATCATGCTTATAAATATGCCAATGATATGATATCTCCTTTTCACTTCTGGGTAAAGATGAAGAAGTAAACATATTTACCTTCATCTCCTTCCAAAAATCCACTTAAATAATATAGTGAGACTTTTTCATAAGGCAGGAGATTTTGAGGGCTTTATATGGAGAATTTGACTCATCCATAAAGAAAGAACTTAGGTATTGATATTAGGTATTTCTTAAGAAAACAGATCAACTTATATTATTCTATGATAAAGCCCAAAGATTTCAAGCCTCAACCAACTACACAAAGGAAAAATATTTCTACAGAAGTAATCTACAGACAGAATCTGTAAACTCAAAGATAGGTCATTTGAAATTATCCAATAATAAGAGGAATAAAAAAAAAGAAGGAGGCCTACAGGAATGATGGGGCACCATCAAGAGAATTCATTTTTAGATTATAGGAGTTCTAGACAGAAAAGACAGAGAAGCAGGCAAAAGCTTATCTAAAGAAATAATGGTTAAAAACTTCCCAAATCTGAGAAGTGACATCTAGGTACAAACATGAATCTGAAAGATTACAAATAGGTTCAACCCAAAGAGGACTTTATTGAGACACATTATTATCAAATTATCAAAATAAAAAAACATTTTGTTTTAGTTTTTTTTTTTTTTTGTCTTTCCAAGTTTTAGCTTAGTTTTGGGGGTACATGTGCAGTTTGTTACATGGGTAAACTGCATGTTGTGGTGGTTTGGTGTACAGATTATTTTATCATCCAAGTAATAAGCATAGTGCCTGATGGGTAGTTATATGATTCTCACCCTCCTTTCATTCTGTATCCCTAAGTAGGCCCTGGCGTCTATTGTTTCCTTCCTTGTGTCTATGCATATTCAATGTTTAGCTCTCAATGTCTCACTTTTATAAGTAAGAAGATGTGGTATTTGTTTTCTTGTTTCTACATTAATTAACTTTGGATAATGACCTCCATCTGTATCCCTGTTGCTGCAAAGGACATTATTTCATTCTTTTTATGGTTGCATAGTATTCCATGGTGTATATGTATCACATTTTCTTTTTTTAGTCTACTATTAATGGGAATCCAGGTTGATTCCATGTATTTCTTATTGTTAGTGGTGCTGCAGTGAACATATGTGTGCATGTGTCTTTATGATAAAACGATTTATATTCCTTAGAGTACATAACCAGTAATGGAATTGCTGCATCAAATAGGAGTTCTTAGTTCCTTTAGAAATCTCCAAACTGTTTTCCACAGTGGCTGGACTAGTTTACATTCCAAGGAGCAGTGCATGTATATTCAAAGAAAACATTTTGAAAGGAGCAAAAGAAAGTCACATACAAGAAAATCCCCTTAAGACTATTAGAAAATTCTCAGCAGAAACCCCATAGATCAGGAGAGAATAGAATAATATGTTAAAAGTACTGAAAGAGAAAAAACCTTGCAAACCAAGCGTACATAACCTGTTAAATATATTCTTCAAAATGAGGGAGATATAAAGACTTTCCCAGACAAACAAAACCTGAGGGAATTCATCACAAGTAGAACTGCCTTATATGATATGCTAAAGAGAGTTACTCAAGCTAAATTGAAAAAACATCAACTAGTTAAATAAAAAGAAATGATAGTATGAAAGACACTGGTAAAGGTAAGTATAAACTCAAATTCAGAATACTCTATATCTAATGGTGGTGTGAAAATCACTATCAATGCTAGGACATAGGCTAAAAGACAAAAGAAATTTTAAAAAGTTATATCTACAATAACTTGACAATACATGCATAATATATAAAAGTAAACTCCTGGTGTAACATAGTTACTGATGTTATATATTATGTTACTTATGACATCAATAACATAAAATGTGAAGGAAGACATAAAAGTATAGAGTTATTTTAAGTGATAATATCTACAACAATCTGACCTCTGACAAACATGATAAAAACAAGCAATGGGGAAAGGAATCCCTGTTTAATAAATGGTGTTGGGAAAACTGGATAGCCATGTGCAGGAAGCAGAAACCAAACACGTTCCTGACACCTTACACTAAAATTAACTCCAGATGGGTTAAAGATTTAAACATAAGACCTAACACCATAAAAACCGTAGGTAATACCATTCATGACATATGCATAGACAAGGACTTCATCACTAAAACACCAAAAGTAATGGCAACAAAAACCAAAACAGACAAATGGAATCTCCAGAGCTTCTGTACAGCAAAAGAAACAATCATTAGAGTGAACCAGCAACCAATAGAATGGGAAAAAATTTTTGCAAGCTACCCAACTGACAAAGGGCTAATATCCAGAATTTACAAAGAACTTAAACAAATTTATAAGAAATAAAAAACAATCCCATCAAAAAGTGAGCAAAGGATATGAAAAATGAAAACTATAATTGATAAAATTGAAGAAGACACAAATGAATAATATGGTATCTCATGTTCATAGTTCAGAAAAATAAATAGTGTAAAAAATCCGTACTTCCCAAAGCACTCTATGAATTCAATGCAATTTCTATCAAAATTCCAATGGCAATTATTACAGAAGTAAATAAAACAATCCTAAATTTGTATGGAACTATGATAGATCCCAAGTAGCTAAAGCAATCTTGAGCAAGAAGAAAAAAAGCTGGAGACATTATAGCTCTGATTTAATACTATATTAGAAAGTAATAGAAGTTGAAACTGTATGGTAGTGGTATAAAAGCACACATGCAGATCAGTGAAACAGAATAGGAAGACCAGAAATAAATTGGCTCACATATGGTCAAATAATCTTTGAAAAGTATGCCAAAAATACACAGTGGAGAAAGGATAGTTTCTTCGATAAATTGTGTTGGGAAAACTGGATGTCTATCTGCAATAAAATAAAACTGGAACTTTGTTTTACTCTATACACAAAAATTAACTCAAACTGGATTAAAAATTTAAACCTAAGATCTAATAATATAAAACTCCTTAAAAAACTAAAAAAAACATTGCAGGAACTGACAAACAAAACAGCCAGCATAGAGAAGTATGTAACTGACCTGATAGAGCTGAAAAACACACTAAAAGAATTATATAATGAAATCACAACTATCAATAGCAGAATGAATCAAGTGGAGGAAAGAACCTCAGAATGTGTAGACTGATTTTCTGAAATAAGACAGGCAGATAAAAATAAAGAAAAAAGTATCAAAAGGAATAAATAAAACCTCCAAAAAATACGGGATGTGTAAAGATACCAAATCTATAACTTATTGATGTACCTGAAAGAGATGGGGAGAATGAAAACAGTTTGTAAAATATATTTCAGGATATCACAACCTAGCAAGAGAGGCCAACACTCAAATTCAAGAAATGCAGAGAATCCCAGTAAAATACTGCATGAGAAGATTATCCCCAAGACACATAATCATCAGATACTCCAAGATCAAAATGAAAGAAATGTTAAAGGAAGCCAGAGAGGAAGCCCAGGTAACCTACAAGGGTAGGAATATCAGACTAACAGTGGACCTCTCGGTTCAAACCCTATAAGCCAAAAGAGATAGGGAGGCAATAGTTAACATCTTTAGAAAAAGGAAATTCCAACCCAAAACTTTATATCTGGCCAAGCTAAGCTCCATAAGGAAGGAGAAATAAAATTTTTTCAGACAAGCAAAAGCTGAGAGAATTTGTTACCATCAGACCTGCTGTACAAGAGCTCCTAAGGTAAACACTAAATATGGAAAGAAAAAGACTATTACCAACCACTGCAAAAGCACACTTAAGTACACAGATCAGTGACACTGTAAAGCAACCACATAAACAAGTGTGCAAAGTGACTAGCTAACATCATAATAAGATCAAATCCCCACATATCAATACTAACCTTAAGTTTAAATGTTCTTAGAGCCCCAATAAAAAGACAGAGTGGAAACCTGGATAAAAAAAAAAAAAACCAAGACCCATTGGTATGCTGTCTTCAAGAGACTCATCTCACATGCAATGACATACATAGGCTCAAAATAAAAGGATGAAGAAAAACCTACCAAGTAAATGGAAAATAGAAAAAAGCAGGAGTTGCCATCCTAGTTTCTGGCAAAACAGATTTAAAACAAGATTTTTTTAATTAAATAATAATAAAGTGTCCTATTCAACAAGAAGAGCTAACTATCCTAAATACATATGCACCCAAGAGGGGAGCACCCAGATTCGTAAAACAAGTTCTTAGAAACCTTTAAAGAGACTTAAACTTTGACATAATACTAGTGGGAGACTTTAACATCCTACTGACAATATTAGACAGATCAAGACAGAAAATTAACAGAGATATTCAGGACATGAACTCAGCACTGGATCAAATGGACCTGAGAGATATTTATGGAACTCTCCACACAAAAACAACACAATATACATTCTTCTCATCACCACATGGTACTTACTCTAAAATAGATCACATGATTGGAAGGAAAACACTCCTTAGCAAATGCAAAAGAACTAAAATCATAACAATCTCTCAGACCACAGTGCAATCAAATTAGAAATAAAAATTTTCAATTTCTGCTCTGGGTTATCTTGAATTTCATTGAGTTTCCTCAAACAGCTATTTTGAATTATTTCTGAAACATTACATAGATCTGTCTTTCTGGGATTGGTTCCTGGTGCCTTATTTAATTCATTTGGTGATGTCACATTTCTCTGGATGGCCTTGATGCAATGGATGTTCATCAATGTCTGGATACTGAAGAGTTAGGTATTTATTGTAGTCTTAAACAGTCAGGGCTTATTTGTACCCATCCTTATTTGAAAGGCTTTTCAGGTATTTGAAGGTACCTGGGTGTTGGGTTTAAGCTGTATCCGCTTTATAGGGCATGCCAATCCCAGTAACACTGTGGTTCTTGCAGATGCTTAGAGCTGTTGCCTTGATGATCTTGGAAAAGATCCATAAGAATTCTCTGGATTACCAAGCAGAAACTCTTGCTCTCTTCTCTTACTTTCTCCGAAATGAATAGAGTCTCTGTGTGCTGAGCTTCCTGGAGCTGGGCAAATGATGTCACAGCACCCCTGTTGTCACCACCACTGATACTGCTCTGTGTCAAACCTGAAGCCAGCGCAGCACTGAGTCTCACCCAAAGCCCATTCTGTTCACTGAAGTCCCCAGGGCTCTACTATCAGTAAGTAATGAAGCCAGCCAGTCTTGTGTCCTTTTTCTCAGGGCAGCAAGTTTCTCTAGAAGAAACTGGAGAAGAGATGCTGTCTGGCGACCAGGGCCTGGAGTCAGAAACCTTAGAAACCTATCTGGTGCTCTATTCTACTGCAGCTGAGCTGGCACCAAAACCACAAGACAAAGCTTTTTCCACTTTTCCCTCACCCTTTCCCAGGCAGAGTAGTCTCTCCCCATGTCCACCACCACTACAGGCCTACAGAGAGTACTGCCAGTGTACTGCTGATGTTTACTTAAGGCCAAATGGTTCTTTAGTCAGCTTGTGGTAAATGCAACCTGGCCAGGAACTCACCCTTCAGGGCAGTGGGCTCTCCTATGGCCCAGGGTAGAACCAGAAACGTCACCTGAGAGCCGAGACCTGGAGTCAGGGACCCCAACAGCCTGCTTGGTGTTTTTCCACACTGCGGTTGAGCTAATACCTAAGCTATAAGACAAAATATCCTTTATTCTTCCCTCTCCTATCCTCAAGCAGGAGGAGTCTCTTCTCACAGGCACCATAGCTGTAAATGTACTGAGTCACACTTGAAGACAGCACATCTCAGCATCTCACCCAAGGCCTAGGGCATGTGCTACCTGTTTATCACTGCTGATTATTCAGGATTCAAGGACTCTTTAGTCAGCAGGTGATGAATCCTTCCAGGACTAGGTCCTTCCTTTCAGGAAGTGAGCTTTCTTCTGACACAGGGTGTGTCTAGAAATGTCATCCAGGAGCTAGGGTTTGGAATGAGGGCCTCAGAACACTGCCTGGTGCCCTGCCCTCCACTGTGGCTGTGTTGATATCCAAGTTTCAAAACAAAGTCTTCTTCACTCTTTTGTCCCCTTTCCTCAAGTGGAAGGAAGAATTCTTTTTTGGAGTTCCAAGCTGTGCTGCCTGGGGTTTGGGGAGGAGTGGTGAAAGCACTTCCTTAGCCACCCCAGCTGGTGTCTCACTAGGTCATGTGCCCCTCAAGTCTACTGGCTTCAAGATGAACACAGCACTTACAAGGACTTGGCCAGGAATTGCGGTCCTTGCCTACAATGCCATTCAATTTTATTTAGAACCTGAGGATACTTTAGTCCAAGGTAGCAAGCCTGGATCAAACTCAAGCTCTGATCACTGAGATGAGCATTTTTCCTCTTGCTAGTGCTAGTCTAAATGCTATCTCCATGAGCATCAGCTGGGTTCTGCCTAGTGTTGGCAGCACTGAGTTCCTATGCAAAATCCCACAATTCCTACACTCTCCCTCCCCCAAGTATGCAGAGTCTCTTTCCTGCGGCATAGTTGCTCCTGGGGGATTAACTCAAGCTCCAACCACTGGGATGAACACCTTTCCTCTGGCTAGAGCTGGTCTAAATGCTACCTGCATGATCATCAACTGAGTTGTGCCAGATTTGGCAACATTGAGTTTCCTATGCAAAATCCCACAGTGGCTACACTCTCCCTTGCCCAAGTGCACAGATTCTCTCTCCTGCCACAAAGTTGCTCCTGGAGGATGTGGGATGGGTGATGTTGGCAATTCAAGACTGTCTTCTCTGCCCCTTTAATGCCTCTTTCAATAATATGAAATTAAAACCAGGTACTATAATTACTCACCTGATTTTTAGTTCTTATGAAGATGCTTTTTTGTTTAGATAATTGTCAAATTTGGTGTTTCATTGGTGGAGGCTTCCATTCAGCCTTCTTGCTATACCTTCTCAGTAATATTCTTACACAGTGTCTTCTGAGGCCCAACATTAAAGAATATGTTAGTAAAATTCATTGGCCCCAGGTGGATTGAGAAAGCATAAGGGAAAAATAGAAAATAGTCTCATGAGCTACAAGAAGAATTTTCTTGAGACAATGCTGATAGCTTTCCTCAATGAGATAGCAACAAACTTGGTTGATCACAGAGCTGGCTGACAAAGCCATTTGAACTAATAGAGAATGAATAAAATGTAGCAGATCATTGGACACACATTCCAATCTTTATTTGAGGCTTAAACCATCAACCATCATTCTTTTCATTCTCTGGAAGAAAAACAGCTCTGATGTGGGTCAAGGAGACCTTGTTAGTAGGGATTGTAGCTTTTGATTGCAGAAGCATGAAGATTCAAAACTCTGTGTTCGTTAGGATATTATTAAGTTGTACTCTTTCTCTTTCTTTCCTCTCACATGACTTTTACAATAAAATTGGTCCAGAGTTCCTTAGGAAAAACCCCATCACCACCATCACATTTGAATAGCCTAGCAGGACCAGAGAGAAAGGGGGCCTAGGACAGGCAGTTTAGGGAGAAGTTTTCTCATTTGGTGTTTCAGTTCATGTCCCACAATATATATAATGGTTAAATATATAGAAGTCTATAATATGGCCCAGAGAAAAAGAGGTGAGTGAGCAAGCCACTCCACCTTCCCTATAGCCTAGGCCAGTGGTTCTCAATGTTGCTTACCCAAGCCAATATAATCAGTGTTACCTGAGAACTTTGGAAATACAAATCCTAAGCCACTAGACCTACTGAATAAGAACTCTGGAGGTGGCAGCCAGAAATCCATGTTTTAGCAAACTCCCCAGATAATTCTGATGCATACTCAAGTTTGAGAACCACTAGCCCAGTGAGTCTTTAAAGTTTGAGTCTTAAAACTCAAACAGTCTAGCTCAGTTCACCGCAGTAGAACAATACGTCATGATTTAGAAAGTCAAAGCACTAGACACTGCTGAAGCATTCATTTGCCTGGAGTTCCCTCTGTATCTACCCCTCAGTATTCTGCAGGATACGATTCAAAGTTTGAGAAATTCCAATACTGGACATCTTAATTAATGGAATTGTGGAGAGTGCTATAGGCCTCTCTGAAATGAGAATATTTTCTCAAGCACTATAATGAAGAGTTCTATAATTTTTCATCAGCATGCAGTTTTGGTTCCAAACTCTTCTAATAGTCACTGAGAGACAAGTAGATCATTGAGTCCCTAAAAGCAATTCCTCAAATTATCTAAAAGCAGAGGTACATAGCCCCTATATTTTAGATGAAAGTATACTTCCCTAAGCTTATTTATAGGATCTGAATATTGGTGTCTCCCAAAATTCACACGTTGAAACCTAAGCCCAAGGTGATAATGTTAACAAGTGGGGCTTTTGGGAAGTAAGTAATGATGGCTCCATCCCCATAAATGGGATTAGTGCTTTTTTAAAAAATAATTGATTAATTTTACTTTAGGTGCATACTATATCTGGCATTTCTCCCCATGTTATCCCTCCCCACCCTGCCCTCCCTCCCCACCCCACATTGTCTCTCCCTTAGCCCTCCAAACTGTCCCCTGTGTGTGATGCTCCTCTCCATGAGTCCACACGTTCTCGTTGTTCAACACCCACCTATGAGTGAGAACATACGGTGCCTGGCTTTCTGTTCTTGGGTCAGTTTGCTGAGAATGATGGTTTCTAGATTCATCCAAGTCCCTATAAAGGACATGGACTCATCGTTTTTTTATGGTTGCGTAGTATTCCATGGTGTATATGTACCACATTTTCTTTGTCCAGTCTATCACTGATGGGTATTTGGGTTGGTTCCAGGTCTTTGCTATTGTACACAGGGCTGCAATGAACATACGTGTGAATGTGTCTTTATAATAGAATGATTTATAGTTCTTTGGATATATACCCAATAGTGGGATTGCTGGGTCAAATGGAATTTCTATTTTTAGGTCCTTGAGAAATCGCAACACTGTCTTCCACAATGGTTGAACTAATTTACACTCCCACCAACTGTGTAAGAGTGTTCCTATTTCTCCACATCCTCTCCAGCATCTGTTGTCTCCAGATTTTTTAATGATTGCCATTCTAACTGGCATGAGGTGGTATCTCAATGTAGTTTTGATTTGCCTTTCTCTGATGACCAGTGATGATGAGCATTTTTTCATTTGTTTGTTAGCCTCATATATGTCCTCTTTTGAAAAGTGTCTGTTCATATCCTTCACCCACTTTTGAATGGGGTTGTTGCGTTTTTTCTTGTATATCTGTTTTAGTTCTTTGTAGATTCTGGATATTAACCCTTTGTCAGATGGGTACATTGCAAAAATTTTTTGCCAGTCTGTGTCTTTTGATTGGGGCATTTAGGCCATTCACATTCAATGTTAATATTGTTATGTGTGAATTTGATCCTGCCATTTTGTTACTGGCTGGTTTTCTTTCTCATTAGTTGACTCATTTTCTTCATTGCATATTTGGTCTTTGCCAGCTGGTTTGCTTTTGCAGTGACTGGTGCTTGTTCCTTTCTATGCTTGGTGTTTCTTTCAGGAGCTCTTGTAGGGCAGGTCTGGTGGTGACAAAATCTCTCAATAATTGCTTGTCTGTAAAGGATTTTATTTCTCCTTCACTTATGAAGCTTAGTTTGGCTGGATCTGAGATTCTGGGTTGAAAGTTCTTTTCTTTAACGATATTGAATATTGGCTCCCACTCTCTTCTGGCTTGTAGAGTTTCTGCTGAGAGATCTGCTGTGAGTCTGATTAGCTTCCCTCTGTGGCGGACCTGACCTTTCTCTCTGGCTGCGCTTAGCATTTCTTCCTTCATTTTGACCCTGGTGAATCTGACAATTATGTGCCTTGGGGTTGCTCTTCTTGAGGAATATCTTTGTGGAGTTCTCTGTATTTCTTCAATTAGAAATTTGGACTGCCTTGCTAGGCTTGGAAAGTTCTCCTGGATCATATCCTGGAGTGTGTTTTTCAGCTTGGATTCATTCTCCCTGTCATATTTGGATACACTCATCAAGCGTAGATTAGGTTTTTTCACATAATCCCATATCTCTTGGAGGCTTTGTTCGTTTCTTTTCACTCTTTTTTCTCTTGTATTGCCTTCTCTTTTTATTTCATTGAGTTCATCTTCAATCTCTCATATCCTTTTTTCTGCTTGATTGATTCGGCTATTAAAACTTGTGTTTGTTTCATGTAGTTCTTGTGCTGTGTTCTTCAACTCCATCAAGTCGTTTATGTTCTTCTCTAAGCTAGTTATTCTAGTTAGCATTTCGTCTAACCTATTTTCAAGGTTTTTGGTTTCCTTGCATTGAGTTAGAACGTGTTCCTTTAGCTCTGAGAAGTTTGTTATTATCCACCTTCTGAATCCTGTTTCCGTCAATTCTTCACACTCCTTCTCAGTCAAGTTGTGATCCTGTGTTGTTGAGGAGTTGTGATCCCTTGAAGGAGAAGAGGTGTTCTGGTCTTTGGTGGTTTCACCTTTTTTATGCTGGTTTTTTCCCATCTTTGTGGATTTACCTGGCTGTGGTGTCAGAGAGCTGCTTGATGAGGTCGCTTGTCTGCTTGTGGGGGTGCTACTGGGTTTCTAGGGACTCCTTCAGTTTACTAGGGAAGCTTCCTATGTCTTTTTTATTTTGGGAGATTAGGCCCGCCTCTTCCAGTGACCTGTAGTCACTGTTGGGTTGTCAGGAACACTTTCCTGTTGCTACATAGGTTTCTTGTGTTTTTTGTTAAAACATGTAGCCTGATCCCACCCCTCTAGTGGTGGGTTGTGCCCTTTCTCCACTGGGCTGGATCATTCAGGGTTCCTTTCAGACTGTGGCACTGGCGACAAAACCCACTAGAGTCAGAGCTTCAGCCCTCTGTGGTTTGTGGGGGAGGGTAGGGACCCGCCCAGCCACACCTGGCAGTCTCCCCCTTTCAGCTTTCTCTCTCTCTGGTCATGGGGTAGGGGCCACTCAGCTACTCCTGGTTACAGCTCCCTCTCTCCGGGCAGGGGCAGGGGGTGATAACTCAGGCTGCAGATTCTTATTCAACTCCGCACTTGTAATTCCTCCTGCTTGACTGGCAAAGATCCCCTGTTCTGTGTATTGCTGAGGCTTTGGGGGAAGCGCTGTGTCTGGACCAGAGCACCAGAAGTGGAGCCTCCAACTCACCAGTCAGATGCACTTTCTGGGTGAAGCAGCACCCCTCCCCGCCTCGGTCTGCCCTAAGAGAGCTTTCCTCACCCTCAGACCAGACCCGTTGAAATGCACCTGGTACCTCAGTTGGAGCTAGGAGATCTCTGGGTTTCTGCATCTCTTTTGTTGGGTGTTGTGCACTGGAGTTGTGTCTAATCTGCCATCTTGGATCCTCTCCGGATTAGTGCTCTTATGAAGGAGTCTGGAGCAAACTCTCTGGACCCTTCCTTCTGCCATGTCAGGACACAGCAAAAGGGTGCTATCTTTGGTGCAGAGAGCAAGCCTTCAACAAACTAAATCTGCTAACACCTTGATCTTGGACTTTCCAGCCTCGAGAACTGTGAGCAATAAATTTCTGCTATTTATATATTACCCAGTCAAAGGTATTTTGTTATAGTATCCCTAGAAGACTAAAACACACACCTATACCAAGCAGAATTATGCACTCAATTTAGGAAAAGAATACACAGAAAAACAAAGCAAGACCCTTAGAGTTATGCTGAAGGCAAGTGACCGGCAACATGGCCAGAGCCTGTGTTTGCAGCTGAATATGCACTCCTCATTAAAGAATCAAGGGCAGAGAGTTCTCAATCTATAGTGTCAACTTAGATGGAGGAAGTGACCAATCTCCATGCAGCTCTTCAGTTTAAGGAGGTGAAGATAAAGGCAAGATTTTGGCAAACAATTCAACAATCTTCTCTTTGTGGCTAGGAAATGTGATTCATTCCCTGCCAGATCTTCCTGTTCTCATCAGGAACCAACATCAATGGCTCAACATTTTAGTTTATACTGAATCGTTGTCTTTTTCTCAGACCCCGCCCCCCCCCACTAACCTCAAAGCCTTTTCCATTTGGAATATGCTGTTCCTCCTATACATCCATCTCTGTCTTTCTTTCATGAAGAAATTCCACCCCCAACTCTATGATTCAATCATGAAACGCTGCTCTCACAAATTCTGGTCTCTGTGTTGGTTGCATGAGAATTATTTGACGGGCTTGTTAATAATGCAGATTTCAAACATTACTTTCAGAGATTCTGTTTCACTATGTTTGGAAAGTTCCTCAGATTTTGACCGACAGCAATGTTTGGATATAACTGACTTAAGTGACATCATCTGCTTAGACTGCCTAGCCAGATTGTCTCAGACCAAAACCTCCACTTTTAACAAAGCCATTCCTCAACCCTCCAAAGGAAAGGTTTACTTACCATCTGCACACAGGAACTAGACAGACATTTGATAACGTGCTTTCACTCTTTGTTATCTCTTAATTTTCCAAATTACATGGACTCTAGGCACAGGCTAGATACCTAGTGTATACTCAATAAAGACCTGGTATCTTGATTACCATTTCACAGAAAAGGTAACCACATCTGCTAAATTCCTAGATGAAGGCCAAAAGCACTAGAAAAGCTTCAAGAAGAATAGGCAGTAAAGTCAGAGATTTTGACAAACTCACGTGCCTACGAACCAGTTTTGGAAGACAGGAAAGGAGATTGTGATAATCATTAGTCCTTCATGCCCTCTTATACATAGATGGAAATATAAATAATTATAAGCTGCAATTTACTGAGCATTGACTATACCAAAGTAACAATCCCTGTTATGTGGTCCATTATATTCAAACTATATACAAGTGAAATAGCAGAAAAGGTAAGCCTTTTTTCTATTGTACCTTAGGTTCTGGGGTACATGTGCAGATCATGCAATTGTTGCATTGGTACATACATGACAAGGTGGTTTGCTGCCTCCATCTCCCTATCACCTATATCTGGCCTTTCTCCCCATGTTATCCCTCCACAACCTACCCACCCCCCACTGTCCTTCCACTAGCCCTCCCAACAGACCCCAGTGTGTGATGCTTCCCTCCCTGTGTCCATCTGTTCTCATTGTTCAACAACCACCTAAGGGTAAGAACACGTGGTGTTTGATTTTCTGTTCTTGTGTTGGTTTGCTGAGAATGATGGTTTCCAGATTCATCCAGGTCCCTACAAAGGACACGAACTCATCATTTTTTATGGCTGCATAGTATTCCATGGTGTATATGTGCCACATGTTCCTTGTCCAGTCTATTATCAATGGGCATTTGGGTTGGTTCCAGGTCTTTGCTATTGTAAACAGTGCTGCAATGAACAAATGTGTGCATATGTCTTTATGATACAACGATTTATAATCCTTTGGGTATATATCCAGTAATGGAATTGCTGAGTCAAATAAAATTTCTATTTCTAGATTCTTCAGGAATCACCACACTCTCTTCCAGAATGGCTGAACTAATTTCACTCCGGCCAACAGTGGAAAAGTGTTCCTATTTCTTGGAATGCTCTCCAGCAACTGTTGTTTGCAGAAATTTTAATCATCATCATTCTAACTGATGATAGATGGTATCTCAATGTGGTTTTGATTTGCATTTCTCTAATGACCAGTGATGATGAACTTTCTTCATTTGATTGTTGGCTTCACATATCTCTTCTTTTGAAAAGTGTCTATTCATATCCTTCACCCACTTTTGAATGGGTTTGTTTGTTTGTTTTTTTTGTGTGTGTAAATCTTTTTAGTTCTTCGTAGATTCTGGAGATTAGTCCTTTGTTAGATGGGTAGATTGCAAAAATATTTTCCCATTCTGTTGGTTGCCATTTCACTCTAATGATTGTTTCTTTTGCTGGACAGAAGCTCTGGAGTTTAATTAGGTCCCATTTATCTATTTTGGCTTTTTTTGCCAATGCTTTTGGTGTTTTAGTCATAAAGTCCTTGCCTGTGCCTATATCCTGAATGGTTTTGCCGAGATTTTCTTCTAGGATTTTTATAGTGTTAAGTCTTATGTTTAAGGCTTTAATCCATCTGGAGTTAATTTTAGTGTAAGGTGTCAGGAAGGGGTCCAGTTTCTGCTTTCTGCACATGGCTGGCCAGTTTTCCCAACATCATTTATTAAACAGGGAATCCTTTCCCCATTGCTTATTTTTGTAGGGTTTGTCAAAGATCAGATGGTTGTAGACGTGTGTCATTGCCTCTGAGGCCTCTGTTCTGTTCCATTGGTCTATATCTCTGTTTTGGTACCAGTATCATGCTGTTTTGATTACTGTAGCCTTCTAGTATAGTTTGAAGTCAGGTAGTGTGATGCCCCCAGCTTTGATCTTTTTGCATAGGACTATCTTGGCTATGCAGGCTCTCTTTTAGTTCTATATGAAGTTTAAAGTGGTTTTTTCCAGTTCTGTAAAGAAGGTCATTGGTAGCTTGATGGGGATAGCATTGAATCTATAAATTACTTTGGGCAGATTGGTCATTTTGATGATATTGATTCTTCCCAACCATGAGAATGGAATGTTTTTCCATCTGTTTGTGTCCTCTCTTATTTTCTTGAGCAGTGGTTTGTAGTTTTCCTTGAAGAGGTCCTTTACATCCTTTGTTAGTTATATTCCTAGGTATTTTATTCTCTTTGTAGCAATTGTGAATGGGAGTTCGCTCTTGATTTGGCTCTCTGTTGTCTGTTATTTGTGATCTCTGCACATTGATTTTGTATCCTGAGACTTTGCTGAAGTTGCTTATCATCTTAAGGACATTTTGGGTGAGATGAGGGTCTTCTAAATATATAATCATGTTGTCTGCAAATAGAAACAATTTGATTTCCTCCTTTCCTAATTGAATACCCTTTATTTCTTTTTCTTGCCTTATTGTTCTGGCTAAAACTTCCTATACTATATTGAATAGGAGTGGTGAGTGAGGGCATCCTTGTCTAGTGCCACATTTCAAAGGGAATGCTTCCAGTTTTTTCCCATTCAGTAAGATATTGGCTGGTGGGTTTGTCATAAATAGCTTTCATTATTTTGAGATACATTCCATCGATACCTAGTTTATTGAGAGTTTTTAGCATAAAGGGCTGTTGAATTTTGTTGAAGCCCTTCTCTACATCTATTGAGACAATCATGTGATTTTTGTCTTTGGTTCTGTTTATGTGATGGATTACGTTTATAGACTTGCATATGTTGAACCAGGCTTGCATCCCTGGGATGAAGCCTACTTGGTCGTGATGGATAAACTTGTTGATGTGCTGTTGCAATCAGTTTGCCAGCATTTTATTGAAGATTCTTGCATCTAATTTCATCATGGATATTGACCTAAAGTTTTTTTGTTGTTGTTGTTGAGTCTCTGCCAGGTTTTGCTATCAGGATGATGTTGGTCCCATAAAATGATCTGGGAAGGATTTCTCTTTTTGTATTGTTTAGAATAGTTTCAGAAGGAGTGGCACCAGCTCCTCTTTGTACACCTGATAGAATTCATCTGTGAACCCATCTGGACCTGGACTCATTTTGGTTGATAGGCTATTAATTGCTGCCTTAACTTAAGCCCTTGTTATTGGTCTATTCAGGGTTTTGACTTCTTCCTGATTTAGGCTTGGGAGGGTGTAAGTGTCCAGGAATTTATCCATTTCTTCCAGATTTATTGGTTTATGTGCATAGAGTTGTTTGTAGTAATCTCTGATGATAGTTTGTATTTCTGTGGAATTGGTGGTGATATCCCCTGTATCATTTTTTATTGCATCGATTTAACTCTTCTCTCTTTTCTTTTTGATTAAACTGGCTAGCAATCTATTTTGTTGATCTTTTCAAAAAACAAGCTCCTGGATTTATTGATTTTTTGAAGGGTGTTTTTTTTCTCTATCTCCTTCAGTTCTGCTCTGATCTAAGTTATTTCTTGTCTTCTGCTAGCTTTTGAGTTTTTTGATCTTGCTCTTTCAATTTTGACAATAGGGTGTCGATTTTAGATCTTTCTTTGCTTCTCATGTGGGCATTTATTGTTATGAATTTTCCTCTAGACACTGCTTTATATGTGTACCAGAGATTCTGGCACGTTGTGTCTTTTTTCTCGTTGGTTTTGAAGAACATCTTTATTTCTACCTTCATTTCATTGTTTATCCAGTCGACCTTCAGGAGCCAGTTGTTCAGTTTCCATGAAGTTGTGCAGTTCTGAGTGAGTTTCTTAATCATGAGTTCTAATTTGATTGCACTGTGGTCTGAGAGACTGTTATTATTTGCATTCTTTTGCATTTGCTGAGGAGAATATTTCTTCCAATTATGTGGTCAGTTTTAGAGTAGGTGTGATATGCTGCTGAGAAGAAGGTATATTCTGTGGATTTGGGGTGGAGAGTTCTGTAAATGTCTAATAGGTTTTCTTGGTCCAGATCTGAGTTTAAGTCCCAAATATCCTTGTTAATTTTCTGTCTCATTGATGTCTAGTACTGACAGTGGGGTGTTAAAGTCTCCCACTATTATTGTGTGGGAGTCTAAGTCTCTTTGTAGGTCATTAAGACCTTGCTTTATGTATCTGGATGCTCCTGTATTGGATGCATATATATTTAAGATCCTTAGTTCTTCTTGTTGCATTGATCCTTATACCATTATGTAATGCCCTTCTTTGTCTCTTTTGATCTTTGTTGGTTTAAAGTCCATTTTATCATAGACTACGATTGCAACTCCAGCTTTATTTTTTGCTCTCCATTTGCTTGGCAAACCTTCCTCCATCCATTTATTTTGAGCCTATGTGTGTCCTTACAAGTGAGATGAGTTTCCTGAATGCAGCATACTGATGAGTCTTGACTTTTTATCCAATTTGCCAGTCTGTGTGTTTTGATTGGGGCATTTAGCCCATTTATGTTTTAGGTTAATATTGCTATGTGTGAATTTGATCCTGCCATTTTGATGCTAGCTTCTTGTTTTGCCCATTAGTTGACACTGTTTCTTCGTTGTGTCAATGGTCTTCACCATTTGATACATCTTTGGAGTGGCTGTTACTGGTTGTTCTTTCCATGTTGAGTTGTTCTTTGAGGAGCTCTAGTAAGGCATGCCTAGTGGTGAGGATATCTCTCAGCAATTGCTTGTGCATATAGAATTTTATTTGTCCTTTGCTTATGAAGTTTAGTTTGGCTGGATATGAAATTCTAGGTTTAAAGTTCTTATCTTTAAGGATGTTGAATGTTGGCCCCCATTCTCTTCTGGCATGTAGGATTTCTGGGTTTCCCTTTGTGGGTAACCCGACCTTTCTCTCTGGCTGTCCTTAGCATTTACTCCTTCATTTCAACCCTGGTGAATCTGACGATTATGTGCCTTGGGGTTGCTCTTCTTTAGGAATATCTTTGTGGTGTTCTCTCTGTTTCCTGGACTTGAATGTTGGCCTGCCTTGCTAGGTTGGGGAAGTTTTCTAGGTCTTTCCACATAATCCCATATTACTTGGAGGCTTTGTTCATTTCTTTTTACTCTTTTTTTCTCCAATCTTGCCTTCTCGTTTTATTTCATTGAGTTGATCTTCAATCTCTGATATCCTTTCTTCTGCTTGGTCGATTTGGCTATTGAAACTTGTGTATGCTTTGCGAAGTTCTCATGCTGTGTTTAACAGCTCCATTAAGTCGTTTATGTTCTTATCTAAGTTGGTTATTCTATTTAGCATTTCGCCTAACCTTTTTTCAAGGTTCTTAGTTTGTTTGCATTGGGTTACAACATGTTCCTTTAGCTCAGAGAAGTTTGTTATTACCCACCTTCTGAAGCCTGCTTCTGTCAATTCATTAAACTCATTCTCCATCCAGCTTTGTTCCCTTACTGGTGAGGAGTTGTGATCCCTTGGAGAAGGAGTGGCATTCTGGTTTTTGATGTTTTCATCCTTTTGCATTGATTTCTTCCCATCTTCATGAACTTAACTACCTGTGGTCTTTTTAGTTGGTGACTTTCGAATGGAGTCTCAAGTAGACATCCTTTTTGTTGATTTTGAAGCTACTTCTTCCTGTTTTTTAGTTGTCCTTCTAACAGTTAGGCACTTCTGCTGCAGGACTGCTGGAGGTTCACTCCAGACCCTGCCTGCCTGGGAATCACCTGCAGGTACTGCAGAACAGTAAGGGTTGCTGCCAGTTTCTTCTTCTGTTATCTTCATCCCAGAAGGGTACTCACCAGATGTCAGCTAGAAGTCACCTTTATGAGGTGCCTCTTTGAATCTATGGGGGTTGGGTCCCCCTTTAGGAGACAGTTTGTCCCTTATCAGAGCTCAATTGCTGTCCTAGGAGCTCTGTTATTCCATTCAAAGCTGCTGGGCAGGTACATTTAAGTCTGCCACAGTAGAACTCATAATTGACTCTTTTTCCAGGTGCTCTGTCCTGGGAAGGTGGGGTTTTATTTATAAGTTCCTGATGTACTGCTGTCTTTTTTCAGAGATGCCCTGCACAGCAAGGAGGTAGTGTAGTCACAGTTTGCCAGCAGAGGCATTGCTGAGCTGCTGCAGCCTCTGCCCAGTTGCTGTGCAATCTTTTTTGCAGTTTTGTTCACACAGATACAGTTAGAACTGCCTCAGTAATGGCAGTCTTCCTCAGTAACGGCGGACTGCCTCAGTAGTGGTGGACTGCCTTGGTAGTGGTAGACTGCCTCAGTAATAGTGGACACCCTTCCTTCCACAAAGCCGGACTACCCCAGGTCGAGGTGTACTTGCTGCAAAACTCTCAATCCAGAGCATTTCAGATTGCTGGTGTCTGTGGGGGTGGGACCTGCTGAGCCAGATGACCTGGTTCCCTGCTTTCAGCCCCCTTTTTTTCAGTTGAATGGGCAGCTCTTTCTCCCAGGTGTTCTAGGCACCAGTTAAAACAGCCACCCAGATTTCTGTGAGTTTTTGTGTGGAAACCCATGGCACTGGCTGATACAGCCATGCTGGAAACTTGTACTTTTTGGCCTGGGAATCTCCTGGTGTGTGGGCAGTACAAACTGTGGGAGAAGCACAGCATCTGAACTGGAGTGCTGGAGTGGATAGAAAAGACCCCAACAGGTTCCTTTGGGTGGGGAGGGGGTCCTCTGGGAATTGCACTTCCTGAGTGAGGCAGTGCCCTACCCTGCCTTGGCTCACCCTTCTTTGGCTACATCCATGTGCAAACAGTCCCATTCAGGTGCACCTGATATCTCGTTTGGAAATGTAGTGATAACTCACCTTCTGCGTTGCTCTTACTGGGAACTGCACTCCAGAGCTGTTGCTATTTGGCCATCTTGGATCATCCATTCAGGTAAATCATTTTTTTAAGTCACATAACTAGTAAGGAATATTCCTTACTAGGTGAGTCAGTCTTCCAACAAAATAAGTCTCTTTCCAAGGCCCAGGACTACTGCAATGACAGGAAAGTCCTTTAGAAATGCAGGCCTTTTTCTTCATCTTTTGATTGGCATACTATGCAACAGACTCGTTTCTTCTAGAGGAAGATATTCATCAGATCAGCGTAACAATAGAGGGAAACGAGTTTTGCCTGAAGGATGGCACCCTGGGTTTTGTCAAAGGCCTTCTCTGCATCAATTGAGATTATCATGTGGTTTTTATCTTTGGTTCTGTTTATGTGGTGGATTATATTTATAGATTTGCATATGTTGAACCAGCCTTGCATCCCCGGGATGAAGCCTACTTGATCATGGTGGATAAGCTTTTTGATGTGCTGTTGCAATTGGTTTGCCAGTATTTTATTAAAGATTTTTGCATCTATGTTCATCATGGATATTGGCCTGAAGTTTTCTTCTCTTGCTGAGTCTCTGCTGGGTTTTGGTATCAGGATGATGTTGGTCTCATAAAATGATTTGGGAAGGATTCCCTCTTTCTGGATTGTTTGGAATAGTTTCAGAAGGAATGGTACCATCTCCTCTTTGTATGTCTGGTAGAATTCAGCTGTGAACCCATCTTGACCTGGGCTTTTTTTTTTTTTTTTTTTTTTTTTGGGTGGTAGGCTCTTAATTGCTGCCTCAACTTCAGACCTTGTTATTGGTCTATTCAGGGTTTCGACTTCTTCCTGGTTTAGGCTTGGGAGGATGCAAGTGTCCAGGAATTTATCCATTTCTTCCAGGTTTACTAGCTGATGTGCATACAGTTGTTTATAATAATCTCTGATGATGGTTTGAATTTCTGTGGAATCTGTGGTGATATCTCCTTTATCATTTTTTATTGCATCTATTTGATTATTTTCTCTTTTCTTTTTTATTAATCTGGCTAGTGGTCTGTCTATTTTGTTGACCTTTTCGAAAAACCAGCTCCTGGACTTATTGATTTTTTGAAGGGTTTTTCGTGTCTCTATCTCCTTCAGTTCTGCTCTGATCTTAGTTATTTCTTGTCTTCTGCTAGGTTTTGAGTTTTTTTGATCTTGCTCCTCTAGCTCTTTCAGTTTTGACGATAGGGTGTCAATTTTAGATCTCTGCTGGCTTCTCATGTGGGCATTTATTGCTATATATTTTCCTCTAG
>PVKV010013439.1:0-38257 GCA_004027835.1 Alouatta palliata
TCTCGGCTCACCGCAACCTCCGCCTCCTGGGTTCAAGCAATTCTCCTGCCTCAGTCTCCCGAGTAGCTGGGACTACAGGCACATGCCACCATGCCCGGCTAATTTTTGTATTTTTAGTAGAGACGGGGTTTCACCATGTTGACCAGGATGGTCTCGATCTCTTGACCTCGTGATCCACCCGCCTCGGCCTCCCAAAGTGTGCTGGGATTACAGGTGTGAGCCACCGCGCCCGGCTAATTTTGTATTTTTAGTAGAGATGGGGTTTCTCCATGTTGTTCAGGCTGGTCTCGATCTCCTGACCTCAGGTGATCTGCCTGCCTCGGCCTCCCAAAGTGCTGGGATTATAGGCTTGACCCACCACACCTGGCTACACAGAGCTAATTTTTTACAGAGGCAGAGATCTCACTGTGTTGCCTAGGCTGGTCTCAAATTTCTGCCTCAAGAGATCCTCCAGCCTGAAATCCCAAACTGCTAGGATGACAGGCCTGAACCACTGTGTCCAGCCGCTGTCTGCTTTCCAACTCCCAGCCTGCTTCTGTCACATGCTGGAGAGCTGCCCTGCCTGTTGAAGAAAGCTGAGACCCCAAACCACTTTTCCTCAGGAAGGTAAAGGTGCACTTGGTGGCCTTTATCTGATGACTCTGCTGATATTTGATCCCTGAGGGAATGAGGCACGGCTCAGCACCCAACACTCACTTGAACTTTGCAGTTTCTCTGTTTCATTAAGAAGCCCATTGTTGAGTCTGGCCCCTCGTCAAGGACACGTGGACTCTTGGGGCAATCCCGTTTCTCCAGCATCCTTGTTGGTGTGGCCAGGAGCCAACAGGAAGGGCATGGGCCAGAGGGGAGAGGCTTCTTAGCAGATGGCTGCCCTGGAGCTCTGGGAGGATTTGACCATCAGGTTTACTGCACCAGGAGTATTCATTCAGTTCCCCTCAGCCAATCTGCAGATTAAGGAGAAATGGAGAATGTAGGAAGGTAATTGCAGTGTGGACACAGCCTCAGGTTTCTTCTTTGATAAGGCTGATGTTTATTACACAGGGGCATTGTAAGTAAAGCATGCACTCTTCATTTTTCCTGGAATGCAGTGCTGTTGAAAAAGAAAGACAACTGTTTACTCACTGAAGAGCAAATGTATACATTGCTGGATGTGGAAGAAAAAGTTCTGTTGGGTCTGGGCATGGTGGTTCACGCCTATGATCCCAGCACTTTGGGAGGGTGAGACAGGAGGATGCTTTGAGGCCAGAAGTTCGAGACCAGCCTGGGCAACGTGGCGAAACCCCGTCTCTACAAAAAATACAAGAATTAGCTGTGCGTGGTGGTGCGCCCCTAGTACCAGTTACATGGCAGGCTGAGGTGGGAGGATGCCTTGAGCCTGGGAGGCGGAGGTTACAGGAAGCAGGAGGTTATAGTGAGATGAGATTGTGCCATTGCACTCCAGCCTGGGCGACAACAGGACCCTGTCTCAGAAAAAAGAAAAAGTTCCATTGCTCCCCACCACCCAGATGAATGCCACCCAAGATAGCTCCTGAATGGCTGGGGCCAGAGTGGCTGATTCTGGGAGAACGAACCACAGCTGCCAGTTACAGGCACCAGCTGCACCGCATTGCTTCATTAGCTCCCCCAGCAATGCCACGGGGCAGAGCGACTGAACGCCCTTTCACGGGAGGAAAGGCAGGCTTAGGGAAGTTAAGAGCGTTGTTTCTGCCACACACATCCCGCCTTCTGACCTGACTTTGTGAGAAAGCCTGTTCTTTTTTTTTTTTTTTTTCCCTGAGTGTGGTGCACATTTTCATCTCAAATTAAGGAAGCTAGTGAGGGGAGGCGTGGCACACCCCTCTGTTGAGGTGTGTGGTGTCCTCTAGAGCACACCGTAGCAGCTCCTACTGGGAAGCCTGGATCCCAGCCCAGGCTCTGTCGCTAAGCCGCTGCTTCATCTGGAATCGCTCCCTTCTCCCAGTGTGCCTCAGTTTCCTCATGGGAAAGCTCACTACCAGCTGAAGGTGAGTGGTCTGGGGAAGGAGAAGAGGGGACAGAGAGCTGGGGTGCAGGCAGGCAGATGGGTGGAGTCGAGGGGAGGCTGAGGCAGGGGAGACCAGGGAGCAATGGGGTTCCAAGGAGGGGGCTGAGTCCTGGCCTGGGGAAGTCAGGTTCAATGCGCTGGTGTCCCAGCCCAGGGACCTGGTCCCTGTCCTGCTTGGAAGTCCCACCCTGGTTGTGGACAGCCAGAGAAAAGAAGCATTCCCCCAGGGCTACTGTGGGCTGCAGCTCCCCCAGCTGGGCTGAGTTCTGTGTTTAACGGAGGGAGGAGGAGGAGTGAAAAGCTGGGCCCTCTGGTAGCTTTTTGTAATTAATTTATTTCTAATTAAAATGATATCTTTGAATATTATTTCCTGCTCCTAAATAAAATGTGCTTATTGTAAAAAAAAAAAAAAAATTCAAACGTAACAAAAATCTGAAATTGCTGGAAATAGAACAAACCATAATTATTTGAATCAAAATATCAGAGTTCCTCTTCCACTCCTTCCCAGCCCCTGGTGTTGCAGGCCAGGTCTCAGGAGCGCAGGCCTCCATGACAGCTGTTTCAGCACTGACTGAGTGGTTAAGGATTAAAAGCTGAAAGAGCCAGTACCTTCATACAAAGGCTGGAATGTAAAAGCCCAATCAGAGTTTTGCCTAGGCCTTTCCTGGGCCTGACAAGATAGTGAAGGAATTCTTAGCAGGACCCAGTTAGGATTAAACAAATTTTATTGGGAGTCTGAAGGAACTCCCCAAACTTCTGTGATTTAGCAGGAGACAAGATAAGGGTAGTCACCCCAGCACCTGGACCCGTTAGATTAAGTCAATTTACTGGGGCTCCAGAGGAAGGTCCTTAGGACTGGGACCTTAGTTATAGATTAGAAATTAATCACTTACGTCTTTATATAAATGCACACTTACATGTACACATATAGCTTAGAAGGTATATAAGCTCTGGAAAACTTTGAAATTTTGATTTGATCTGGTGATAATTTCCAGGCCTTCTCCCTGCACCCAGTTACAGAAATAAAAACTGTCTTCCTCCCCGGTTCATCTGCATCTCGTTATCGGGCTGCGAGAATAAGCAGCTGGCCCCTCCGTGTGGTTGGAGAGCATCAGCACCAAGCACTGGGTGGTGGGAGGGCAGCTTCTGGGCAGTGGCCCCCAGCCTGCGCCCACCTGCCTCTCCACCTCCCAGGTGGGTCCACCCACCTCCCCAGGGGTGTGGTGGGTTGAACTGGGGAGACCTCAGCACTCCACTGACTCATCACCCCTTCTGTCCTTTGATGGGTAGGATGGGGTGAACATTACTGCCAGCAGATCTGGTTTCATAATATCTTAGTGTGTTCTGCATATGTGATCCAGCCCCTTCCTTGGGATGCAGGGGAACTGTGCATCTTTTATGTATTCTCAGACACTGAGGTCTCAGCTGAATTGTAGACAGAAATAATCCATCTTAATGTCCAGTTACATATAACTATACCATCATTTATTTAACCGGCTTTCGCTGATGGACATTGGGTTGTTTTGTGTGTATGTGGGCGTGTAACACACCTGTATGTGAGCTCCTGTGCTAGTATTAATATTATAAACAATGCCTCTCATCATGCTACCTGACTTCAAACTATGCTGCAGAGCAGCAGTAACCAAAACAGTATGGTACTGGTACAAAAACAGACGCATAGACCAATGGAACAGAATAGAGAGCCCAGAAATAAGGCTCCACACCTACGACTGTGAGAGCAGCCGAGACAAAGGACGAGTAGACCCAAAGTCAGGCAAGCAAGTTTATTGACCTGCCAGGCTGCCCCAAGCTTACAAAATGAGGGGTTTATATGGGGTGAGAGGGGCTGAAGGGAGTCTCCGGACAATCTTATCAACTTGTAACAAGCATGAAGATAGTTTATCAGCTTGTGACAGACTTACAATACATCATCCTGTGACTTTTGTGGCAGCGGTTAAAAAAAAAAAAAAAAGGATTTCACACAGTTTTAAAAAAAGAAAACAGAATTTTACAGGTTTGTGTAAAACAGGAATTTACAAGTACGTGTAACAAAGGTTTGTTTCCCATGACCTCCTGCGCTGCCCAGATGGCTGTAATCAGGCTATGCTCATTGTAGCCTGTCTGGTGGCCTTGCTGTGGCACCTAGATGAGTGTTAGGAATGCAGCTGCAGAGCAATCAGGGTGGGGGTCAGCTGAGGGGATTTTCTGGGGCAGCTTGTCCCTAACATTCCAGCCTCTTGCCGTTGTCATCTGGCGGCTGCTTGTTGGATGGGGCGATGTTTGCAGGGTGGGAGGCCAGATTGTAGGGACTGTCGTTCCTGGAGCTGTCGGGGTGTCGGGGTGGGAGGCCGGATTGTAGGGACTGTCGTTCCTGGAGCTGTAGGAGTTTCGGGGTGGGAGGCTGGATTGTAGGGACTGTCGTTCCTGGAGCTGTCGGGGTGTAGGGGTGGGAGGCCGGATTGTAGGGACTGTCGTTCCTGGAGCTGTAGGAGTTTCGGGGTGGGAGGCTGGATTGTAGGGACTGTCATTCCTGGAGCTGTCGGGGTGTCGGGGTGTCGGGGTGGGAGGCTGGATTGTAGGGACTGTTGTTCCTGGAGCTGTCGGGGTTCTTGGAGCAGCATCGTATCTTGTATTGTTCCATGTGTGAAAGCTTTGATCCGGGCCTGTAAAAACTGGGTAGGGAGACGTAACAGGCAGGGGCCAAATGCTAGAAGGAGGAAAAGGGTTATGGCAGGACCTAGGAGGGCAGTAACCAGGGCGCCCAGGAGTTATGGAACCAGTGGGGCCAGCTGAACTGTCTTTAAGTTTTTTGTGCTTGGTCTTTGAGCTTTTTGACAGCATCTCGTGCTAACCTAGATTCACTGAAGTAGAAGCAGCATTGCTCACCTAAAAAGAGGCGCAGACCTCCTTTTTCAGCAGTGAGGAGGTCTAGGTCTCTGCGTTTTGTAGGGTGACCGCTGTGAAAGAGTCTAGTTGGTTTTGGAGGGGAGTGATGGTCTGCCACTTTTCTAGTGACGCTTGGAAGTCTCAGGAGAGTGATGTGGAAAGACTGGAAATGTGATGATGAGGTCCCTAGGCTTCGGGCTCCTGACCCGACACTAGTTGTGACTCCAGGCGCCACTAATAAGGGAATGCTGTTTTTGGGCAGGCATGTGATGTAGCAGAGACCGGGAGTTCTTGGTTCGGAGGGACAAGGTTAATGTTGAGGGTAAGGTGGTCTAGGGTGCAGGTACCCGTCTAGTTGGTAGGAAACAGAAGTAGGTTGTGGATCTGCAGAGGAAGAAGATGCCTGCAGTGTTAATGCCGACAAGTGGATTGAGAATAGGGGTTGGAGAATAGGTTCCTCATTTGGAGGGACTTGGTTCAGCTTCAGCAGCCCAGAGGTGAGGTCTTGAGCTAAAGCCTGTCCAAAGAAATGGGGCTATCTCTAAAGCCTTGGCGGAGGACTGTCCAGCTACGCTGTCGTGACTGGAGGGTTTCAGTGAGGAGGAGAGACCCCTTTGAGAACGCCTGTCTTGGGAAGGGGTTTCCATGTTTGAGAGGCAGGAGGGGAGGTAATGCAGAGGGGCTGGGTAAAGAGGCTGTTAGCTTCATGGGAAACTGAATAATATGCTCGGAGTGAGGTATGGGAAGAGGGATGAGAGATGGTTTGAGCTGAGCCACAGGCAGAGGGAGGGATGGTGCCTACATGTATGTGTCCATTGGAAGAGGTGACACATAAGGGGGCTTGGCCAAGTTTTGGGGTGTGGAGGGTTATGGGACCCTGGATGGCAGGGTGAGGAAGTTTTGCGTGGTGGTAATTGGCAGTATATGTAGAGAGAAGTTCGGTAGCTCTGTTAGGGCAGTGGGATAGTTCCCAGTGAGAGTGAGGGCTCCATCTACAAAGGCAGAGCCTTTCTGGATGGTGTATGAGAAGCAAATGGGAATATGGTCCCGGGGCTGAGAAACTGGGATGGCTGAGTAGGCAGTAGAGGAAAGGGAAAAACAGGTCCAGCAACGGGAAGCAAGTGCAGAGTTGGGGCGCAATAACAAGGAGTGAGAGATTGAGAGGTCCTCCGAGTCTTGTAGACATGAGAAGAGACTGAGGGAGCAGAGGCAGTGGGGCTGACTAGTAAGAGTTAGGAACTTGAGGAAGAATTGGAGTCGGGGGAAGGAGTTGATAGGGGTTGTATGGGGGAGTGGCTCTTCTACAGGGTCTGTGGGGTGGCTGACAGTGTCGTATGGATAGTCACATTCTCCTTGCAGATGAGCAAGGACTAGATGAATGAAGACCTCTTTTCATGTGGGAATGGGGAGAGAGGAGAGGATTTTAATATTTGGTGTGCTGTGGGGAGAGGCTGGTTCTCGTCACAAGGACCTTGGCGCCTGGAGCAGGGCAGAGGTGATATATGAAGGAGTTACTGTTCACGGGTCTTCTTCAGGGACGGGCGTAAGGCGGAGTTTGGTTGGACCAAGGAGGGTGCTGGAGAATTGGCGGAGGACAGTGGGCGGCTCAGCAGGCGCTGTAGGAGCCTTTTTTAGTCTGGAAAGATGGTACTAAGAGGTATGTCCTGAGAGTGGCTGTAGTGCGGGTTGTAAGAATGACTTGGAAAGGGCCTTCCCACTTCAGTTTAAGGCTTGCTGGCTTAAGACTTTTTAGGAAGACATGCCCTCTTGGTAGGAGAGTCTGATCGGCGGGGCCTTTGTGGGGTTTTGGGAGGGCCTGTTCTGTTGTTCTCTGAGGAGGTGGCTGATGGCGGAGCGTGTTGGGAGGTGTTCTCCCAGCTGAGAGTTAGAAGGAGGCCTGTTTTGTAAGAGGGAAGGACGTCTACACGTTAACTCAAATGGGCTGAGGAAGAGGGAGCTTTAGAGAGGCAGAACTCAGGGTTTTCAAGAAAGAGGGCATGGCGTAGTTGGATCCGAGAAGGAGAAAGTGCTAAGTGCTCGGGATGAGAGGAGATCTTGTAGATTGTGTGGGCTGTGCACTGTGGTGTCTTGACTGAATGTTAGCTTTTTTTTTCTAAGGCTGGGGTGGCAGCTGCTGCTAGGGCTCTGAGGTAGGTCGGCCACCCTCGGGCGGTGTTGTCTAGTTGTTTGGATAGGTAAGCTTGGGGGTAAAGGACGGAGGGCTTCCTTTTTGTTGGCCAAGGACACTAAGGGCTATTCCATGGTTTTTGGCCGTGTAGAGAGCGAAGGGCTGAGAGATGTCAGGCAAAGATAGAGCAGGAGCAGTTACAAGGGCAGCTTTAAGTTTGTGGGAGCTAGGGATTATGTCGTGTGAGGATTTAGGGGCTCATTTAGAGGGCCTTGGGCTGCTTCATAGAGGGGGTGGGCTAGGAGGACAAAGGTGGGAATCTATACTCTGAAGAAGCCTGCCAGTCCTAGGAAAGAGAGTTTCACTCTCAGAGGAGGGAGGGGGCAGGCTGTCTATTAATGCTGCCTGTGCTGGGTCCATGGCTCCGGCCCCAGGGCAGAGCTGGACTCCTAAGTATGTCATTGTTGGAGTGGAGAGTTGTGCTTTGGAGGCAGAAACCCTATATCCTTTACTAGCAAGAAAGTTTAGAAGGGTAACAGTGTGAGTCTGAGAGTCCTCTAGGAGGGGCTGCAGAGGAAGAGGTCATCCACGTACTGGAGGAGCTGGCTAGGGGAGAGGTCTAGGGAGGTGAGGTCTTGAGCTAAAACCTGTCCAAAGAAATGGGGCTATCTCTAAAGCCTTGGCGGAGGACTGTCCAGCTACGCTGTCGTGACTGGAGGGTTTCAGCATCAGTCCAAGTGAAAGCAAAAAGATTCTGGGAGTGAAAGTGAAGGGGAATAGTAAAAAAGGCATCTTTTAGATGGATAGTGGTATAGGAGGTTGTGCTAGAAAGGTTAAGGGAAGGGAGAGTATAAGAGTTGGGAACTACTGGATGGATGGGAAGGACTGCCTGATGGATAGCCTGGCGGTCTTGGACTAGTCGGTAAGAACCGTCTTCCTTCTTGTGGGGAGTACGGGGCTGTTCTATGGAGAATGGGTTGGTCCGAGAAGGGAGTGGATACTGGAGGAGGGGGTTGAGGGCTGGCGTGGTAGCACAGAGGAGTAGGAGAGAATTTGGTTGTGGGCAACAGAAAAGGGAGATGGAAGACCTGAGTTTTGTCAGGATATCTCTGCCTAGGAGGGGGTAGGGTAAGGAGGCATGATAAGGAAAGTGTAAGAAGTTCTGAATAGGGAACAAGTGAGAGGTCTGGTGGTATGTGGGCACGAGACGAGTCCATCAGCCCCTAGCTGAGACTGAGAGGGACAAGTGGGTCCTGAGAATTCAAGCAAAGCCAAGTATCCATTAAAAAAGAGATCGCCTTACCTGCTACTACTAGAGTTACCCTGGGTTCCAATGGCAGATGGGGCTGGGGGCCCTGGACCTTGTCAGTCTTCAGCGGCTAGGCCCGGGAGCTGCAGGAGTGCAAGCCATTCTTCACTTTTCATCTTCCTGAATGGGTGGTGGCTTTTCTGTCTGTCTGTTGAGAGGACAGTCAGGTTTCCAGTGGCCTATCTGCTGGCAGACTGGGCAAGGGCTTTTCGGCACTCGTGGGTTAGGACGTGCCCTCGCCCAGCAGCCTTCTTTGCCACACTCAAAACAAGGCCCAGGAGGGCCGCTGCTGTCGGGTCTTTTGTGCCCTCAGGTTCTATGGCTAGGCTGACAGACAGCCACAGCCAGAAGCTGGTATTTAGCACGATCTCTTTCAGCTTTATCTAATTTACTCTGCTCATCCCTGTTACTGAAGATGTTGAAAGCCAGGTTAATGAGGTCTTGTTGTGGGGTCTGAGTGCTATCTTTAGCCTTTTTAAGTTTGCTCTGGGTATCATGGCAGATTGGGAGATCAAATGGGTATTAAGAACAATCGTTTCTTCTCCAGAGGCAGGGTTGACACGGGTGTATTTTTGGAGATCCTCTGTAACACAGGAAAGGAATTGGGCAGGATTTTCATCTGCTTTTTGGGAAATTTCTTTGAGTTTTTCAAAATTCCTGGCCTTATGAGCGGCTTTGTACGGCCTGCAATAAGGCAAGGAATCATATGGGTACGGGACACCCGGCCGGGGTCTGTGGGTCAGTACTCCCAGGAGGCTCTTCCTGGGGACGGCAGCGGCTCCTATGGGTTTAGTAGGATCTTGCCGATGAAGATCGTCGGCATGTGCCTGGGATGGGAGCCACACTCTTCCTTTCTCTTCTGGAAGGAGGGGAGAAGAGAGGATAATATAGAGATCATGCCAAGCGAGTTCATAAGACTGGGTGAGATATTTAAATTCTTTGATATAAGTATTGGGATCAAAGGAGAAGGACCCGAGGTGTTTTTTAATCTGGGAGAGATTAGAGAGGGAAAAAGGGACGTGGACACAGACGATCCTTTCAGCCCTGCTACCTCCTGGAGGGGAAGCAGGGGAGCTGGCTGCTGGGCGTGTTGGGCTCAGGAATGGGTAATGGATGGGGACGGGGAGGACTCAGAGTCGGAAACAGGGTGGTTGGAGGGGGAGGAAGGGGTAGGGCTGGAGCAGGGGCGTACAGTGGAGGATCATGATGCGGTCGAGGAGGAGGAAGATCAGCAGAGTCAAAGGAAGAGGGGTTGTTGGCCGGGGCCCTGGGGAGGGTGATGGGGGAGAGTCGGGTTTGGAGCCAGCAAGGAGGATTTGGAAAGTAGAACAGGACTGGCAGAGGGAAGGATGGCTACAGAGAGTGAAGAAAACCTGAACATAAGGAATCTCAGACTATTACCCATTGCGATGGCAAAAGTTGTCTAAGTTTCTATGTATATTGAAATCAAAGGTGCCATTTTCAGGGCACTGGGAGCCATCGTCTAATTTGTATTGAGGCCAAGCAGTATTGCAGTAAAAGATAAGCCTTTTCGGATGGACTTCTGAACGGAGGCCGAGAGCACTGAGATTATGCAGGAGACACCCAAGGGGTACTTTTGGGAGGGGTAGACTGAGAGGCTCCCATAGCGAATGGGGGAGGGAGGTAGAGGAAGAAGAGAGTGCTGATCAACAAGGGTGGCGGGAGAGGGTGTCCACTATCCCACGAGCCCTGTCTGGAATAGAGGAGGTAGCCACGGAGTCAGGCATCCCTGAAACAGAGGAACCAGAGGCCTGGAGGCCGGAGGAAGCCCTTGGCCCAGCACTGGGTCTTTTGGAAATGCAGAGATGGTCAAGAGTTCCAGATAAAAGGCAAGAGTCTCTCTTACTCACCCCAGCAGAGGCTCTGATGGTGAATGAAGTTGCCAACAATAGGAGAGTCTGGGAGATTCTCTGGGTCTTCAGCAGGTTCCGGAAGGGCAGAGTGGCTGGAAGAGGGGTGATAGGAGAGGGAGAGAGCCCTCTAAGCATGCCCAGCCAGAGCCTACCTCTTCCTGGGTTTCAGCACCAAAATGTAAGGTCAGCCGAGAGTAAAAAGATGACTAGACATAAAATTAGGCAAGCAAGTTTATTACTTGCCAGGCTGCTATGTAACGGAGGCAGCACCAAGCTTACAAAATGAGGGGTTTATATGGGATGAGAGGGTCATAAGGGAGTTTCAGGACTGAAATAATTCATTAGCTTGTAACAAGCACAAAGATAGTTTATCAGTTTGTGACAGACTTACAATACTTTATCCTGTAACTTTTGTGGTGTCAGTTGAAAAAAAATAGAAATTTAGGAATTTACAGGTATATGCAAAACAGGAATTTACAAGTATATATAGCAAAGGTTTGTTTCCCATGACCTCCCCAGCACTGCCCAGATGGCTGTAATCAGGCTTTGCTCAATGTAGCATGTCTGGTGGCCTTACTGTGGCACCTAGATAAGAGTTTAGGAGGCCAGGCATGGTGGCCAATGCCTGTAATCCCAGCACTTTGGGAAGCCTAGGTGGGTGTATCACCTGAGGTCGGGAGATTGAGACCAGCCTGACCAACATAGAGAAACCCTGTCTCTACTAAAACATACAAAATTAGCCGGGCATGGTGGCAGGTGCCTATAATCCCAGCTACTTAGGAGGCTGAGGTAGGAGAATTGCTTGAACCCAGGAGGTGGAGGTTGTGGTGAGCCAAGATTGCACCATTGCCCTCCACCCTGGGCAACAAGAGGGAAACTCTGTCTCAAAAAAAAAGCGTTTAGGAATGCAGCTGCAGAGCAATCAGGGTGGGGGGTCAGCTGCACTAGGGGAGTTTTCTGCAACAGCTTGGCCCTAACAATATTTTAGTGTGTTCTGCATATGTGATCCAGCCCCTCCCTTGAGATGCAGGGGAACTTTGTATCTTTTATGTATTCTCAGACTTTGAGGTCTCAGATGAATTGGAGACAGAAATAATCCCATCTTAATATCCAGTCACATATAACTATACTATCATTTATTTAACTGGCTTTTACTGATGGACATTGGGTTGTTTTCTGCGTGTGTGTGTGTGCATGCAACACACATCACACACCTATGTGCAAGCTCCTGTGCAGTATTAATGTTATAAGCAATGCCTCTCATCATGCTACCTGACTTGAAACTATACTACAGAGCAGCAGTAAACAAAACAGTATGGTACTGGTACAAAAACAGACACGTAGACCAATGGAACAGAATAGAGAGCCCAGAAATAATAGTACACACCTACAATCATCTGATCTTTGACAAACCTGACAAAAACAAGCAATGGGGAAAGGACTACCTATTCAATATGGTGCTAGGATAACTGCTACACATATGCAGAAGATTGAAACCAGACCCCTTCCTTACACCATATACAAAAATTAACTCAAGATGGATTAAAGACTTAAACATAAAACCAAAAGCCATAAAAACCCTGGAACACAACCTAGGCAATACCATTCTGGACATAGAAACTGGCAAATATTTCATGACAACGAAACCAAAAGTAATTGCAACAAAAGCAAAAATAGACAAATGGAATCTAATTAAAGAGCTTCTGCCCAGCAAAAGAAACTATCAACAGAGTAAACAGGCAGCCTACAGACTGGAAGAAAAATTTTGCAAACTCGGCATCTGACAAAGATCTAATATCTATCATCTGTAAGGAACTTAAATTTACAAGAAAAAAACAACCCCATTAAAAAGTGGGCAAAGGATATGAACAGGCACTTTTCAAAAGAAGACACACACGTGGCCAAGAACCATATGAAAAAAAACTCAACATCACCAATGATTAAATTCAAATCAAAACCATGATAAGACACCATCTTACACCAGTCAGAATGGCTATTAAAAAGCCAAAAATTAACAGATGCTAGCGAGGTTGCAGAGAAAAGTGAACAATGTTGCAATGTTGGTGGGAGTGTAGATTACTCCAAGCACTGTGGAAGACAGTGTGGTAAGTCCTCAAAGACCTAAAAAACAGAAATTTAATTTGATTCAGCAATCCCATTGCTGGGTGTATACTCAAAGAAATATAAATTGTTCTGTTATAAAGACACATGCACACGTATGTTCAATGCAGCACTAATCACAATAGCAAAGACATAGAATCAACCTAAATACCCATCAGTGGTAGAGTGGATAGAGAAAATATGGTGCATATACTCCATGGAATACTATGCTGTCATCAAAAAGAATGAGATCATGTGCTTTCCAGGAATGTGGATGGAGCTGAAGGCCGTTATCTTCAACAAACTAATGCAGGAACGGAAAATCAAGTATCTTATGTTCTCACAAGTGGGAGCTAAATGATGAGAACACATGGACACACAGAGGAACAACACACACTGGGGCCTGTTGGGAGGTGGAGAGTGAGAGGAGGGAGAGGATCAGCAAAAATAACTAATGGATACTAGACTTAATACCTGGGTGACAAAATCTGTACAACAAACTCCCGTGACACAGGTTTATATAATAAACCTGCACATGAACTTAAAATAAGTTAAATTTTTTAAAAAAATGCCTCAGACATTGTAGCTGCCAATTCTTGCAAGCAGTTGTCACTTTGGCCTCCCTAGACCTCTAACCAGTCTTCAAACAGGTTCCCCTGCCCTGCTCTTCAAACTGCGAGAAGCTTTGCACTGGACCTGCCCAATGGATGCCACAGGGCTCTGAAAGCATCACATTTACTTAAACATTCTGGTGTAAAAGGGGATATAATGTAATTATTATGAACTTAAAACAAGAGGGATAAATAGGCTGTCTGGACATGTTTACACTGTAGTGAGCTATTTGCCATTGGTGCCAAACCTCCAGGCCATGCAGAGTCTGTTCACAGTCATTCTCCTCTGCCCTCAGGGATATTTTGATAGGACATCTTGAAATGTACTGTCTGTAGTAGCCAGCATCCAAGATGGCCCCAGAGATCCCAGCCTCCTGATATCCACACCCTTAGGCAGTCCCTTCCCACAGTGCACCAGGGTTGGCCTGTGTGACCAAAGAATATGGCAAAGGGATGGCAAGTCACTTCCACAATTAGGTTATAAGATTACTAGGTTATAAAAGGCTGGAAAGCCAAGTGTGCTGGCATGTGCCTGTAATCCCAGCTACTTGGGAAGATGAGGTAGGAGGATCCCTTATCCCGGGAGTTTGAGACCAGGCTGAACAACATATTGCAACCCTCGCCTTAAAAGACTCAGGCAGGCATGGTGGCTCACTCCTGTAATCCCAGCACTTTGGGAGGCTGAGGTGGACAGATCACTTGAGGTCAGGAGTTTGAGACCAGCCTGGCTGATGTGATGAAACCCCATGTCTACTAAAAATACAAAAATTAGCCAGGTGTGGTAGTGCACATTTGTAATCCCAGCTACTCGGCAGGCTAAGGCAGGAGAATCGCTTGAACCCAGGAGGCGGAGGTTGCAGTGAGCTGTGACTAAGTCAGTCCAGCCTGGGTGACAAGAATGAAACTTGGTCTCAAACCAAACAAAACAAAAGACTCGAGCTCTCTCTGTTTCCTGGATAATTTGCCTTGAGGAAGGAGGGAATGGATACTGCTAGGCAATGAAAAATGTTCATTAGAGAAAATGTCTAGATCTGCAAACCCAAAAACCTAGCCCAGAAGAAAACATAACATCTCTAGATGCAGAACCTAGTCCAGAAGGAAACATTAATCTCTAGATGCAGAACCTAGTCCAGAAGGAAACATTAATCTCTAGATGAAGAACCTAGTCCAGAAGAAAACATAACATCTCTAGATGAAGAACCTAGTCCAGAAGGAAACATTAATCTCTAGATGAAGAACCTAGTCCAGAAGAAAACATAACATCTGTAGATGAAGAACCTAGTCCAGAAGGAAACATTAGTCTCTAGATGAATAAACTGAACGCTCTAGCTCTCTTTTAGAGGGCAAAGGATTTTTCATTCAGTTCAGAGTTTCAACCACATATCATCAATATGTGAATGGTTCCAGGACCTTCTCTCCAGACCTCTGGAAGGTGCCTTCACACAGGAAAGGCATCGACAATGAGCCTGCCATGTGGCTGTACCGGAGTTGGCACTTTCATTCTCACTCAGTGATTTGAGTCCCGTATCTTATTATCTCCACTTGCTAGATGAGGAAATGAAGCTCGAAGGGGTTACACAAGTTGCCCGTGGACACGATGAGTGGTGGCACATCCCTGGTGTTAATTAGGATTCTCAATGAATCGAAGTTATGTGAGCCAAGTCAAAACATGGGGTACTGGCTGGGCACGGTGGCTCACCTCTGTAATACTAGCATTTTGGGAGGCTGAGGCCGGCAGATTCCCAGAGCTCAGGAGTTTGAGGCCAACCTGAGCAATATAATGAGACCTCTTATCTCTTCAAAAAATTTAAAACATTATCTAGGAGTGATGGCACACACCTGTGGTCCCAGCTACTTGGGAGGCTGAGGTGGGAAGATGTCTTGAGCCCAGGAGGTCAAGGCTGCAGTGAGCCATGATTGCACCACTGCACTCCAGCCTGGATGACACAGTGAGACCCTGTCTCAAAAACTACAAAAAACGAAACACAGGGAATTCATCCTAAGGATCCATGGGTGTCTCATGGAGCTTGAGAGCTGAGGTCCAGGTGGGACACGACCAGGGACTGAGGTGCTGTCAGGGTGCTCTGCTTCCCCTCTGCTCCTCTCCGTCTCTGTTCTGTTGTTCTCCCTGAAGTCAGGCTCGCTCTCTCTGCTTCTCTAGGCCTTGCAGCGGAAAAAGTGGCCACTACAGTCACTGTTTTGTTTTGAGATGGAGTCTTGCTCTGTCGCCCAGGCTGCAGTGCAGTGGCAATCTTGGCTCACTGCAACCTCCACCCCCTGGGTTCAAACAATTCTCCTGCCTCAGCCTCCTGAGTAGCCAGGACTATAGGTGTCCCCCACCACGCCCAGCTAATTTTTTGTATTTTTAGTAGAGACAGGGTTTTACCATGTTGACCAGGCTAGTCTCAATCTCCTGACCTCAGCCTCCCAAAGTGCTGGGATTACAGGTGTGAGCCACCACACCCGGCCATCACTGTTCTTTTCTTCCTCCCTCAGTTCCAAAATCCTAGGGAAGGCACATCCATTGGCACAGGGGGCAGGTCATATCATACAAAATGGACGCTGTCCTGGCCCCGCTCCTGGGTCCTCAGCGAATAGAGTCATTGTGAGCTGTGCTGATAGCCCAGAAGCGGAACTTGCGTTGCAGACCAGCAGCAGGGAGCGAACCCCTGTGAGCTCAGCCTGGGACTTCCCATGGGTGGATTGCTGTGAAAGGAGCTTTGTGCCTACATCTTCTGCCAGTTGCCTGCTTTTTCTCTCATCGTGGGCATTTTGTCCAAGCAGACCCTGCGGCTGTGTATTGTACAATTCAGAGTGCACAGAGGAGCCTAAAAGAAATAGCTGCCTGGGCCCGAGTTTCCGTCCATATATTTGTGAGATGAAACTCTGGGGCATTTCCCTGCAGTGTGGCCTTTGGTTCCAAGTCAGGTTTGGGTGGTGGATTCCTAGGAAGAGTCACGACGAGCCAGTCCCTGCCCTCTCTGGACAATGGGCCCAGGGACCCTCGACAGTCAAGGAGCATCTGGGTTCCGTGCACAGGCCAGGGCTTGTTGCTGGTTGCAGTTTCTGTGTGTGTGTGATCTGTAGGGTGTGGCCCTCACTCTGCCTGAGTTAATAATGACTGACTTGAACCTAATTCATTAGATACACAAGTCCAGGAAGATGGTTCACCCAGAACTGGGTGAGTCATGGTAGCTGCGGCAGTGCACTGCTGAGCCGAGAGGAGCCCTGTCCAGCTTAACAGGCCCAGGGTCCTAAAGAAGGTGCAGTTGGCCCAAGGTCCCCAGGCAGCCCTGGGATGGCAGAGATGGCTCCTCACCTGTCTGGAGGCCCTCTGTAGCCCCTGAGGCCTTTCCCAAGAAGGCCTTCACCCTGCATCTAATCTGGAAGGGAGGAATCTTCCTCTAGTAGTGAGACGGGTAGTCCTCTCCTGAAAAGGAGGCTTCCTTTTGAGGCCTCCTGAACTCAGCCTTGTCTTAGCTGCCACAATTACACACTAGCACCCGATGGCCCAGGCTTCTCTCTGGAGCTCCAGGCCTGGTCATCCAGCTTGTCTAGTGGATGGCTGCCCTTTTGTGTGCCCCAGGCACCTCCCAGCACGTGAAGCCCGGTCCTCACCACTCACAGGCACTCTGCTCTCCTTCCTTACTCTTTTCAAAGCCTGCTCCTCCTCTAATATTCCCTTCTTATGGGAATGTCCCCACCAGCCTCCTAGTCAATTCGAGCCCAAATGTTACTCTCCACTCCTTCATTCAAGAAATTTATTTGAGGCTGAGCATGGTGGCTCGCGCCTGTAATCTCAGCACTTTGGGAAGCCAAGGCGGGTGAATCATGAGGTCAGGAGTTTGAGACCAGCCTGGCCAACATAGTGAAACCCAGTGCTGACTAAAAATGCAAAAAAATTTGCCGGGGATGGTGGCAAGCGCCTGTAGTCCAGCTACTCGGGAGGCTGAGGCAGAAAAATCACTTGAACCCGGGAGGCAGAGGTTGTAGTGAGCCAAGACTGCACCACTGTACTCCATCCTGGGCAAGAGAGCGAGACTCAATCTCAAAAAAAAAAAAAAAAAAAAAGAAAGAAAAAATTATTTGGCCTGCGTTGGCTCAAGCCTGTAATCCCAGCACTTTGGAAGGCCGAGACAGGCAGGTCGCTGAAGGTCAGGAGTTTGAGATGAACCTAGCCAACATGGTGAAACCCTATCTCTACTAAAAATATAAAAATTAGCTGAGTGGTGATGGTGTGCACCTGTAATCCCAGATACTTGGGAGGCTGAGGCAGGAGAATTGCCTGAACCTGGGAGGCAGAGGTTGCAGTGAGCCGAGATCGCACCACTGCACTTCAGCCTGGGTGACACGGTGAGACTCCATCACACACACACACATTTATTCAACCCCTGCCAGGCCCTGTGCTAGGTCCTGAAGGTAAAGACATGAGTCAGTGCCTGCACAAGATGCTCGTAGGCTAGTGGGAAGCACACAGCATGAGCCCTGATGCCACCCTGGGGAAGGGAAAAGATGAGAACTTGGCAAGCTCACAACAGGAGGAGGGTGTGAAGTGTCTTGCTCTCTGGCTTACAAGGTTCCAGAAAGGTTTCCTGGAGGAGGGGATACCAGAATTGAGTCAGGAGAGAAGACAGAGGAGGGAGGAAGAGGCCTTCCAGGCAGAGGGGAATCCAGGGCCAGTGTGTCTGGGGAAGCTGGGAGCAGGCTGACGCTGCCGGAATGTAATATGCCGGGCAAGAGGGTCCTGGCAGCCAAGGCTGGAGCCATTCTCAGGAGCAGGTCCAGGAGGCTGTTGTTGGGAAGGGGGCATCTAAAAAGGTTGGACTTTGTCCGGCCGGGTGTGGTGGCTCACGCCTGTAATCCCAGCACTTTGGGAGGTCAAGGTGGGTGGATCACAAGGTCAGGAGTTTGAGACCAGCCTGGCTAACAGGGTGAAACCCCGTCTCTACTAAAAATAGGAAAATTAGCCAGGCGTGGTGGTGTACACCTGTAGTCCCAGCTACTCGGGAGGCTGAGGCAGAAGAATCGCTTGAACCCGGGAGGCGGAGGTTGTAGTGAGCTGAGATTGCGCCACTGCACTCCAGTCTGACAGAGTAAGAATCTGTCTCAAAAAAAAAGATTGGACTTTGTCCTGTGGCAGAGGAGAGCCATTTAAGAGTTTGGGGCTATGGGTGGGAGTGGGGGATAAAGGGCCATGATCAGGTTTGTATCTGAGAGATTCCCTCTGGAGGCTGTGCAGAGGTCTGAATATGAAAGTTGGTGGGGGGCATTCCAAAGCAGGAAGCAAGATCATGCAAAGGCAGGAGATGGCAGGGCCTGAACTAGGGCTGTGGAGGAAAGGGAGAGAAAAGGACCATTCACTAGGTGTGAAGGAGGCAGAAGAGTCCAGAATGACCTGTTTCTGGCTGGGGTATCAGGTGAATGGAGCCGGACAGTGCAGGAGGAGACATATGTTTGTGGGAAGTTTGAAGTCCACATTTGGATATGGTGAGTTTGAGTGCCTACAGCCGGGGTGTCCAATCTTACAGCTTACTAAAACTCTCACTATTGCTAACGATAGCTGATGAGCAAAAAAAAAAAAAAAAAAAAAAAAATTGCCAAAAAAAATCTCATCATGTTTTAAGAAAGTTTACGAATTTTGCAATACCACTGATTTGATAATGGAAACAGATAAAGAAAAAAAGAAATAAAAAAAAAGAAAGTTTACGAATTTGTGTCAGGCCTCATTCAAAGCCATCCTGGGCCACATGTGGGCCTGTGGGCCGTGTGATGGACAACTTGGCCTACAGGATATTCAGGAGGGTAACTTCAGGAGATGTTTAGCAGGAAACGCAAGGAGAAGTGGGACTGGAGATAGGAATCCCTGAGTTAGGGGAACTACAAAAATGGTGCTGATGCAAGTAGGAGAGGATATAGCCACTCCATGAAGAGCACACAGAACGGGAAAATGGTGAGGGTCATTTCTTAGAGAGCCCTGATGGAAACGGGTGAACCAGAGAAGAGAAACTTAGAAAGGAGAGAGAACTTTCTGAGAGCACAGGAGGACTTAGTGAGAAGAGTATCATGAAAGCCAAAGGGATGCAGCTGTAAGAGAGGCGCAGCCAGAAACGCAAGAGTCACACACTGCAGAGCAGTCCAGCCGGACAAAGACGGGAAAGTATTTATTAGACCTGACACTTAGGAAGCCGCTGGCAAGCCTGTGGTTGGGAGAGACAGGCCTTGGGCTGACATGGTAGCTCCAGTCTCAGCTGTACCTATGTATATGTGGAAGGAGCATGGGGATGGAATTCATATGCAGGAACCAGTTTTGTTCAGCACAGAGGAGGCTTGATTTTAAAGCTAAACAAATTTGCTTTTTAGAATACAAGGAAGGCTGGGTGTAGTGGCTCACACCCGTAATTCCAGCACTTTGGGAGGCCGAGGTGGGCATATCATTTGAGGACAGGAGTCCAAGACCAGCCTGGCCAACATGGTAAAAACCTCGTCTCTACTAAAAATACAAAAATTAGCCAGGTGTGGTGGTGGGTGCCTGTGTCCCCCTCCCCTCGAGAGGCTGAGTCAAGAGAATCACTGGAACCCAGGAGGTGGAGGTTGCAGTGAGCTGAGATCACGCCACTGTACTCCAGCCTTGGCTACAGAATGAGACCATCTCAAAACAAAACTAAATAAAGGAATACAACCAGGGGAAAAAATTATTAAGTTAAACGTTCAAAAACCACTTAAACTTTTAGAAGCCTCACTCTGTAGGGAATAAACACAGCATTGCTCAAGAAGGAATGTGGCTGTGAGCTGTGGTGATCTGGGACAATTCTGGAAGGCAGATTTCTAATGTATGCTTTCCACAAATAAAAGCAATATGAAAGCACATTGGCTGTTTATTACCACTGCATCAATCCTGACCTGTGCATTAAGAAGCTTGTGCTGTATTTGGAACTTGGTTTTCAACAACAGCGCCTCCTTGTGTAAATGTCACACATAGGCCGGGCGCAGTGGCTCACGCCTGTAATCCCAGTACTTCGAGAGGCTGAGGCAGGCGGATCACGAGGTCAAGAGACAGAGACCATCCTGGCCAATATGGTGAAACCCCGTTAAAAACCCTGTTTTTACTTTTGTAAAAAAAATACAAAAGTTAGCTGGGTGTGGTGACGCATGTCTGTAGTGTCAGCTACTCGGGAGGCTGAGGCAGGAGAATTGCTTGAACCCAGGAGGCAGAGGTTGCGGTGAGCTGAGACTTCGCCACTGCACTCCAGCCTGGTAACAGAGCAAGACTCTGTCTCAAAAAAAAAAAAAAAAAAAAAGGTCATGCATAAATACTTTTACTAGCATGGTAGCAGTATTCTAATAGAAATATTGCTGCTCTGATACTTTTTTTTTTTTTTAAACAAGTTAAAAACATGTTTTGAGATGAAGAAAGTGTTTGATTGGGGGGTGTTTGTTTAGGTTTTATGTAATACAGCATTAGGGAGATTGGTAAAGTTGGTGTGGCTCATTTAGGATGATAAAAATTCATGTGCCCTTGCATTGCACAGCTGTGCTTCTATAAAACGTCAGAGTAGGGTCTACCACTTATTTTTTAAAATAAAGTTCATAAAATTATACAGAAGATTGAACGACGAATTTCTCAATCTGAACCATTTGTGTAACCAAGCATGTGGACCAACAAATAAAAAAATGACTGACAGCCCAGATGCCTCCTCATGTCCCGAGCTCCTAGGTCACAACCACCCATCTAGAATAATCAGGATCACGTCTTCTCACATCACAGATCAATTCTGCTTGTTTTTGAACTTTCTACAATTGGAAAATTTTAAGAATAGTCTCACAAGTATATTGAACAAGACATGAGTGTGCGCTTTTGTGTCTTATTCAAGACATTAGCAAGATTCATCCGTGTTGCTTGGTGTAGTTGGTTTTCTCTGCTGTATAAAAACCACTGTAAACCTCAATCATAATTTACTGTCAGTTCTATGGTCGATAAACATTTGGATTGTTTCCAGTTTCAGGCTTTTGTAGTCTGCCGTGAACATTATTCTACGTGCCTTCTGGTGCCCATTTGCAGCATTTTATTAGGAATATACGTAGAAGAATGACTGGGTTATAGCACGTGAACTTGAGTAGACAGTGCCAACCAGTTTTCTAAATTGGTAGTTCTGATTTATATTATCAGCAGTGAATGAGAAATTTGTTTGCTTCACATTCTCACCAACATTTATGGTATTGTTAACTCTTCCTAATTATAGATATTTTCTGGTGGGTATATGTCATTGTGCTTTTCAAAAGCAGCTTTATTAAGATATAGTTCAGTTACAGATCGACTGCACCTTACAATGATCCCCTTACTGTGTACAATTCAGTGGCTTTCAATATATTCGGAATTGTCATCCATCACCATAATCAATTTTAGAACATTTTCATTACCCCCAAAAGAAACCTTACACCCTTTCATGATCACCCTCAACCCTATCCCCTCAGCCCTAGCCTACCACTAATATATTAACACTTTCTCTATAGAGTTGCCAGTTCTTAACAGAATCATACAGTATGTGGCCTTTTGTGTCTGGCTGCTTTCACTTAGCATGTTTTCAAGGTTCATTAGATTTTGATTCTCCACGTGGGACACAGGTTGTAGGCTTCCTATTTATTCCCTTTCAGCTCATCTACCTGATGATGCATTTCATAGTGAATTTCTCTTCATGGACATACTAGGAAGCAGTGCTACTCTAAATCAATGTGTGAGAGCATGACTGAGGTTTATCTTTGTCTGCAAGAATGAGAGAGCTTCGTTAACATTTTCTAGGTGAAATTATTTTGGCCATGCTCTATGATGAGACATTCTGAAGTCTTGAGTTCATTTGCTGGAACAGATCTAAATGATGTATTGAGTTGAAATGAATCTGGCTTTTCTTACAGGTATCCCTACAGTGGACCCTATTACTGACATCTATGTAGAAGCATGGGACCGTCCACCCAGCTGAAGAAGATAAAAGACATGTGGGCAGTGACCATGTGAAGGCAGAGGCAGAGATGGGAGTTATGTCTACAAGCCAAGACACGCCAAGAGTTGCTAGCAGCCATCAGAAGCTAGGAGAGAGGTATGGAACAAATTCTCCCCCAGAGCCGCCAGAGAAAACCAACTCTGCCAACATCTTGACTTTTAACTTGTGGCCTCAACTATGAGAGAATAACTTTGCTTTAAGCCATCACATTTGTGGTAACTTGTTATGGCAGCCCTAAGAAATTAATACACTAAAGACTAATGATGTAATTTCAAAGCTGCCTGGCATGAGCTGGTGCTCAGTAAAGCCCAGAGAGCCGAGTTGTGAATATTCTGCTTGTTTTTGAACTTTCTACAATTGGAAAATTTTAAGAAGTCTCACAAGTATATTGAACAAGACATGAGTGTGCGCTTTTGTGTCTTATTCAAGACATTAGCAAGATTCATCCGTGTTGCTTGGTGTAGTTGGTTTTCTCTGCTGTATAAAAACCACTGTAAACCTCAATCATAATTTACTATCAGTTTTATGGTCGATAAACAGTTGGATTGTTTCCAGTTTCAGGCCTTTGTAGTCTGCCATGAACATTATTATACGTGCCTTATGGTGCTATTTGCAGCATTTTATTAGGAATATACATAGAAGAAGAATGACTGGGTTATAGCACGTGAACTTGAACAGACTTGCCAACCAGTTTTCTAAATTGGTTGAGACTTCTTTGTGTGTGTTGCCTTGTTCTTTATTCTGTATTTCCTGCCAAATTAGGAGGAGCAATACATGAAAAAGTTCAAGAGCATGTGTGCTGAAGAGGAATCTACTCCATCTCAAAAGTGGGGTTAAAGTTTCCTACCCTCAATTCTCCAGAATGCTGAATTTTATGATGACCAAATTATTTTTATTTATTGTTTTCAAACAGTCTCACTCTGTTACCCAGGCTAGAGTGCAGTGACATGATCTTGGCTCACTGTAACCTCTGCCTCCCAGGTTCAAGCGATTCTCTTGTCTAAGCCTCCTGAGTAGCTGGGATTACAGTAGGCATCTGCCACCTTACCCGGCTAATTTATTTGTGTTTTTAGTAGAGACAGGGTTTTTCACCATGTTGGCCAGGCTGGTCTTGAACTCCTGACCTCAAGTGATCCCTCACCTTGGCCTCCAAAAGTGCTGGGATTACAGGTGGGAACCACTGGGCCTGGCCCAAATTATTTTACATAGCTGTGAATCCTGAAGGTACTAAGCAAACGTATCATCTGAAATTTACTGACAAGGAGCTTTGTTCTTGAATGTTATCTGTGGCAGCTTCAGAGAAATTAAGTCTGCTTTAAAAATGAGTATTTTTAAATGTATTATAGCAACAAAAGTTTCAACTATATAGAGAGTAAAATGTTTTAAGATCATACTGCCGTTTGCTAAGGCATGCAATAATACAAAGTCATCTTGGAATATCACGAGTAATGTTCTATGCTTTAGAAACCAGGTAACTTTGCATAGTTCTGGTCTAGACCTATGCCATCTTAACTTGGTGGCCACCATGTACATGTGGCTACTGAGCATTTGAAATGTGGCTAGTCCAAATTGAGATGCGCTGTAATTGTAACACACTGGATTTCAAAGACTGGTATGAGAAAATACAAAGTATCTTTATAGTGGAAATATTTTGGTATATTGGACTGAATATCAAAAAATTCAACTGTTTTTAATGTGGCTAAAAAAAATTTAAAATCACATGGCTAATTACACTTTATTGGACAGCCTTGTTCATCTGTTCATTAAAGTGTACAAGAGACCTGAAACATTTGTCTGTGATGTGATCCCATTCATAAGAATCTTATCCTACCATCCAGGCGCAGTGGCTCACACCTGTAATCCCAGTACTTTGGGAGGCCAAGGCGGGGTGGATCACCTGTCAGGAGTTTGAGACCAGCCTGGTCAATATGGCAAAACCCCATTTCTACTAAAAATACAAAAGTTAGCTGGGTGTGGTGGCACACACCTGTTATCCCAGCTACTTGGGAGGTTGAAGCAGGAGAATCACTTGAACTCAGGAGATGGAGGTTGCAGTGAGCCAATATCACGTCACTGCACTCCAGCCTGGTTGACAGTGAGATACTGTCTCAAAAAAAAAAAAAAAAAAGACAGCTCTTTTCCAGGAAGTGATTCAGGTGGCCATCACCCAAGCAGAGGAAGACAGCTGGCTTTTATGTATGCTTACAGGCCCTTGGCCAGAACCATGGCACTCCATGACTTATTTAAGTAGGGTGACTTGGGATAGTGCATGGATACTTACTGAGCAGTAAATGCCTCTCTCATAAGACACAGTGTTAAGTAAGTTTTGGGTTTCTTGAAACATTCAAAGTTAAACACAAGTACTATGTTGGAAAAAGGAGGAAAAAAAATCAGGATGTGGTCACTTCTGTCAGATGAGTCAGGATCGAGGCAAGAGGGTAAAATCTGAATTAACACAGCATATGTATATTACTTTCTTCCCGTTTTAGTCAAAGGAAAGCTGTTATACAAACATATATGGAAATAAGCAGAGGCTCCTCTTTTCATATTACATTGACAGTAAGTTGTACATAAATTGTAGCTAATGTGGACAAATCTGACTAGCTGTCTACTGCAGTCTTGTTTCCTACCTCTTATGGTTAACATATATATAAAGAATTCTAGTTGAATTCTAGTTACCTACGTATCTTTTTTTTTTTCCCCCTGAAGAGACAGGGCCTTCTTGCTGTTGCCCAGGCTGGAGTGCAGTGGCACAAAGTTCACTGTAACTAACTCAAACTTCTGGACTCAAGTGATCCTCCCACCTCAGACTTCCAAGTAGCTAGGACTATAGGTGTGTGCCACCAGGCTCAGCTTATTTTTTAAAAATTTTTGTGGAGATGGGGGTCTCACTATGTTGCCAGGCTCTACTTACATATCTCTGCTGTTCAATATGCATATTCCACGTTGTGGCTATACTGTCTGCTATCTTCTTGGCCCTTACAGAGATAGAAATATGTGCCACATGTTACAACGCTAGTTACTACTGCATGTCTAAGTTGTTTACACAAATGCAGAAATACAGGATCTGGCAGCCAGTAGTTCAGCCCAGCTCTATCTTCCTATGGCCATCTCTCCACCCCCATTCACATACAACCTTTCCCCATCCCTAACACGTGTGACATGAAACACAACGAATGTTTTAAGTGTACATCATTACATTTATTACCAACAACCCTCTCAACTCCAAAATTGGGCACAGGGATTAAAAATAAAAATTCATTGCACTACTTAGTAAAGCATTACTAGTAACTTTCATAAAAAATGTACAAACTTTGTTAAAAATTTATCAAGCCTTCAAATGATTTGGTTACAGATATTTATAATACGTACATTTAAAACTATATATGTTAACTGATACAATGGAATATGATTTGAGAAAATGACTCAGCAAATGATTCCAAAAAACACCCCTGTGAGCTTTCACAATCTGAAACAAACAAACGGCAAAATGAGGTAACCAAATGTACCAACGGGGGAAAAACAGCTTCCTAATGAAAAGGCCCAAAGATATCTCTGAAAAATATTCTCACAAGTGAGTTGGTAGATCTCACTCAAAATTATTGTAAGAGGTCCAAATTTAAGAATCCTAACAAATCATATTTCAGATAGTATATAAAATCTAAATACACTTTCACATTTTCCAGATTTTGCTCAAAAAATTAAGGACAAAAAATCCTAAGAGGAGATCTTGATACCTGGAAGCCTTATTTTTTGAGGGGTGGGGGGTTAAAAAACACCGAAGATGACAATTCATGCCAAAAAAACAACCCACAAAAAACCCACAGCTGAGTTAAGATGGTAAAGCCAATATTGTTTTAGGAGGAAAGAGGACGAAGGCCAAGGAACCAACTTCTGCCTGCTATCTGGTGCATCACCCAAGGTGACAATGGCTGGGCACAAATCAACTGTTTGTTCTCTTTTGCTAGCCACAAAGTTGCTCATTGCAGCAAGCCTGAGCCGGTCAAAACACATGCGTGTGTGTTCCCAATACACACTAACCACAACAAGCAAGTCTGCACACATCTCTATGAGCCCCATGCAAAGACAAGATTTCCCAAAGAGATCAGTCACAAGAGTGCAACACTGAAATTCAAGATTTTACCAAAACAGACCCTGCTGCCTCCTAAATTGCCAACTGCCTCTCAAAAATTTACAGAAAAAGGAACACAGAAGGAGGGAAGAAAAAGCTACTTCTCCGAGTCATTAGTACAGTGTGCCTTGTTAATTAGGTATCTCTATATAAATTAGAAAAAGTGCTTTACTTGCATGCTTCAATAAAATGAATACTGAGTGTAGTAGTGTTAGATCTGTACAGATACAAATTTTTTGCAGTTATATAAAAGAGTATGTATAAGATGGGCTTTTGCCTTTTTAAACATGATTTTTTTATTAAAAAAAGATTAAACTATACGTGATTTGTATGTAGCTGATTATTATGCCAATAATTTTGGTCTTTAACACACTTCCTATTCATCAGGAACAGGTGAGGGATATCCTAATGATTTAAAAGCAACATGTGCATTTTTACCACTGTTTAGATATATTTCTGATGCACTAACAACCTAGGGGCAAACAGTATGCAAAACCTTACTTGTATGATTAGACAGAGGCAACAGTGTCTCGAAAAGGGCAAAATTGTGCTTCTGTGAATTGACTTTACGGAACTCTAGGCTGCGATGAGCTTATAGATACTTCAAGGGAAGGCAAGCAGCATGGCAGTAACAAGTAGTTAACACTGAGTGGAAAACTGACACAGAGCCAATTGAAAGTTGAGTGGTGCTGGCAGCAAGTTATCACAGTTCTGACTGGAATAATGCAGCTTGAGCTACTTCAAAGCAATGACATCAACTGCAGGAAGAGGCAGACAATGTTGAATACACCAAAAGAATGAGAAAGTAATTTAAACATTGCTGGAAAAATGACTTTGAACAATCTGAGTTATAATCAACCTACTAAAAGAAAACCCCACACAGCTATGTATTAGCTCAGATCAACTAAATGAAGGTCGACCAATTCCTGTTTAACAGCATAATTTTTTATACAAAAATCAAATCTTCATTTATACTGCAAGTATTCCGGACACCTGTTGTATTAAACTTTTCTCAAACAAAAAAGGAAAAGCAATAAAACATCAAAACAAACCAAGTCTAAGGAACATGAGCTATAACAGCACTTGAGCCATCCTGAAACAAGGGTTTCGATGAGGAAGAACTAGACAACTTTCACAATTGGAGCCTGGCAAGTGAATTAATACGAACAGAAATATAGTTTTCTTAGAACAATTTAGTTGCCCACAGGAGCTTGAACACAGAACACGTTATCAGAAGTCAAGCTGAATTAACAGATTTTGTTCTGGTGGAAGTCAACGAGGTGAGACTTCATGGGACTAGTGGTATTCTTAGAAATATATTAATCAAATATCTTCAGAATAGACTACAAATCTAAACATTAAAAAAAATCACAGGTACTTTCTGTAAGAAACTTACTGGAAATGTAAAGGAAAAAAAGTATCAACATTCACATCATTGATTGAAATGCTAATATTGCTAACTGATGATGTATGATATTGCACCTTTTTGGAAACACCAAGTTGGAGATTTAAAAATTTCCACAACAGAATAAAAAAATCAGGTTCATGGAGTGAGAATGTGCTATACTTTTTTTTTTTTCTTAAGTTGACCCATTTAGGACCACCAATAAAGAGAAGGTGACAGCTGCCTGAAGCAAAGGAAGAAGGCTTTTCTTATTCCATTCATTGGGAGGGAAGGGGATGGACTATTCGATGTTTGTAATTGATGCACCCTCAGCAATCAGTGTGCAACAGCAAACACAAGGGGAAAAAAAACCAGTGTACAGTACTAGTGCTGTTTAAATAACACACCAGATTATACATTGCAGCATAATTAAAACTACACACACATTCTTGGTACATGCTGGTATATAGGATCTCATACACACGTTAGCTACCATGCCCTCACACAAGTAGTTGCACATTCTCTCACACAGATACACTTATCACCAACAGTCATACGCTGCATTCATTTCCACTCACAGTTTCTGAAGGCTCTATATAAGGTAGATTGCTATATCATCTGTAGCTACCACTTTTTATAAAAGCACATGCTAAAAGATCACGTCCACTGTAATCTTGCAGCAACACTCGGAATGATCACACAAAAACCAGGGAATGTTAGTGCACACACAAAATTAAGCTAAAGAAAAAGTCTTTGGAGTTCCAATCACACGGTTAGTATAACAATCCCATAACTGTGAAGACTAATTGTAAGCTTTTATAGTTGATTAAGTCACACAGTGCAAAGAAAGGTCCATTGACCCTTTTGGTAAAGGGAGGGCTGGAAGCCACAGATTAAGTTCAATGGATAGTCCGTATATACATGTGATGAGGAACACCCAAACTAAATTTGTGCTTCTTAGGTTGGTCATTCTGAATCCCGATGCACTTCTGAAGCATCAGCTCGGCAAATTGGGCAAGTACGATTTGCCTAAAAAACAAAAGAGAAACTTGTTTAAATTGTGACATACACAATGAAACACATTAAAAGCAATGGCACTTTTACTTCCCAGTTGTTACATTCTTTGCTCCTCTGAAGAGGTACAAAACAAGTTTTGTCTTTTTTTTTTAAACCCACAAACCTCTGAATTAGCCCATGAATGATACATGATTTTTTTTTTTTTTTTTGATGGAATTTCGTTCTTGTTGCCCAGGCTGGGGTGCAATGGCACAATCTCAGCTCACTGCAACCTCCGCCTCTTGGGTTCAAGCGATTCTCCTGCCTCATCCTCCCGAGTAGCTGAGATTACAGATGCCCACCACCATGTCAGGCTAATTTTTGTATTTTAGTAGAGATGAGGTTTCACCATGTTGGTCAGTCTGGTCTTGAACTTCTGACCTTGGGTGAGATCCACCTACCTTGGCCTCCCAAAGTGCTGGGATTACAGGCGTGAGTCACTGCGCCTGGCCACCATGAATTATTTTTAGTAGGTCTGTTAAAATATGTAAATAAGATTACCACTCACGAGTTCAGACCAAATTAATAACTGACTTTAAAGTAAAACCTTGGTTAGTCTTTTCCCCCCCCCACCTTTTTTGAGACAAGGTCAAACCCTTTTGCCCACAGGAACACAGTGGTATAATTATAGCTCACTGCAGACTTAAAACTCCTGGGCCTAAGTGATCCTCTTGCCTCAGCTTCCTGAGAACCTAGGACTAACTGGTGTGTGCCACCACACCCAGCCAACTTAAAAGACAGGGGGTTTCACTAAGTTGCCCAGGCTGGTCTCCAACTCCAGGCCTCAAATGATCCTCCTGCCTTTGCCTCCCAAAATATTGGGATTACAGGCCTGAGCCACCATTCCTGGCGCCCTTGGCTATTCTTAATGGATGTCACAGGAAACATTTAGTAGTACTGAGGAAAGCATGATTGTAAACATAGGTGGACTGAATCTATACTCATAGCTCTACTTACTCACCCGTTCCCTGGCTCCTAAATTTGCTTTTTCCATTTCAACAAATGGCACCATAATTTGTGGAGTTGCTAACGCCAGAAATATAAGCATCACCTGCTCTCCTACTTCCTAGAAGCCATTATTCACCACATAATTATATTCGTGCATTATGGGAATTCTCAAATCAGTCCCTCTTTTCATCCAGTTGCCACTATCCATTCTCTGGCCCACCATGTCTTTATTATATCTCCCTGTCTCTCAGAAATTACCTCTTCTATTCCATTCTCCAACGGTAGTGAGAAATCCTTCTGAAACAGTCTCAGTTATATCCTTCTCAAATGCTTTTAGGATCACACCTAAACTCCTTCACACTTCAGAGTGGCTTCACAACAAGCTGGTCATTGATTTTATCTCTGAACACCTTTTCTTTTCCCACTCTTCCTCACATCCCAACTATCGGCCACATGGAACTTGTGGTTTTCTGTCTGAATGTGTCAGGGATTTGCACATATAATGCTTTCCTTTTAAAATAAGATTCTGTCTTCAGGGTTGAGTTTGGGCTAAGCTAGGTACCCTGGTACTGTGCTCACTCAGAGAACTATCTTTCCTCACCAAACTGTGAGGTTATCTAGTTTTATCCAAGTCAGAACACTTTATTAAAAAAATAACAAATTTAACTATATAAATTTTTTTAGTCATGGAGCCACTGCACCAAGCCTATTAAAATTCTTTTACTGTATCACATTTTTATTCTACTGTTACAATTTGAGACTATGAAACTATGAAGAGTAAAGAAGCATTTTTCATAAACCTTTTTTTCAAAACATTAAAAAAATAGCCAGGTGCAGTGTATAATCCCAACACTTTGGGAGGCTGAGGTGGGAGGATTGCTTGTGCCCAAGAGTTCAAGACCAGCCTGGACAACACAGTGACACCCCATCTTGCTGGAGCCTGGAATGTCCAGGCTACATTGAGCCATGATTGTACCACTGCACTCCAGACTGGGCAACACAGTGAGACCCTGTTTCAAAAAATATATATTAAAAAAAGAAGCCCCTGCAATAATTTCACCCTGGCATAGCTACTCTTATGGATTTGTGTCCTGTGTGCTTTTGTTCATATACACAAAGGAGAAAATGGTCAGAATTAAATACAAACACTAGATGTATAGACTCGTTAGGTAGCCTTCTAAACTCTCGAAGGCAACTCTGGCCTAGCAAGTTCAGGCCTTGTCCCTATATGCTATGAAAAAGGACATATTCATTGTCCAGAAGAGGTCATCTATCTTGGGTTTTGTATAATCACTCCTATGTTGTTGACTACAGTTAATTTTTACTGGTCTTTTCTCCTTATTTGCAGAGATCATACTGAATGCTGTGTTTCCATTTTGTCTCCTATACCTTCCTGTCCACTGAGCTACAAACTTACTCTAATTAACCTATTGTCAATAAAATAGAAAATTCAATGTCATTTCCTTTAAAGATATTATCACTTTACCTTAAGCCATTTGTCAACACACTTGGCATGGAACTCGTGGTTACAGGGTAAGACTCTAAGTAGCTGCCTTGACTCAAAATCACACATGCATACTACACACCTAAAAAAAGCAAAAAGATCATTTAACCATAAAACCAGATGGTTTTCTATTGTTGATTATTGAAACCTACAAAATCATTTATCATTCTGTTATCAAAATGTCACTTAAATTTTTAAACAAAAGTATCAACCAATACCCTGAAAAAATTATGATGTTAAGGCAGTAAGAGGGTTTTGCTTTACTGACAGATAATCCAGAAAATTTCTAGTTAACATCAAGTCAATCTTTTTTTTTTTTTTTTGAGACGGAGTTTCGCTCTTGTTACCCAGGCTGGAGTGCAATGGCGCGATCTCGGCTCACCGCAACCTCTGCCTCCTGGGTTCCAGCAATTCTCCTGCCTCAGCCTCCCGAGTAGCTGGGACGACAGGCAAGTGCCACCATGCCCAGCTAATTTTTGTATTTTTAGTAGAGACGGGGTTTCACCATGTTGACCAGGATGGTCTCGATCTCTTGACCTCATGATCCGCCCGCCTCGGCCTCCCAAAGTGCTGGGATTACAGGCGTGAGCCACCGCGCCCGGCCCCAAGTCAATCTTAATACCAAAGATTCTATACGATTAAAAAAAAAAATGGTGTTGGAACAACTGGATGTCCACATACAAAAGAATAAAGGTGGGCTGGGAGTGGTGGCTCACACATGTAATCCCAGCACTTTGGGAGGCCACGGTGGGAGGATCACAAGGTCAGGAGTTTGAGAACAGCCTGGCTAACATGATGGTGAAACCCCGTCTCTACTAAACATACAAAAATTAGCCAGGCGTGGTGGTGGGCGCCTGTAATCCCAGCTGCATGGGAGGCTTAGGTAGCATAATTGCTTGAACCCTGGAGGCGGAGGCTGCAGTGACCCAAGACCGTGCCATTGCATTCCAGCCTGGGCAACAGAACCAGACTCCATATCCAAAAAAAAAAAAAAAAGAATAAAGATGGACCCCCTACCTCATATCATATTAAAAAAATGGACTCAAATGGATCAAAAGCTTAAGTGTTAAGAGCTAAACTATTAACATCTTAGAAGAAAACGCGGTAAATCTTCATGACCTTGGATTAGACAATGGTTTCTTGGAGATGACATTAAAAGCACAAGAATTAACAACAAAAAAGGAAATGCAGTTGTTTTCAGTATCTGAGGATTGATTTCTAGGACCCCTCATGGATACCAAAATCTGCAGATGTTCAAATCCTTTATATACAAATGGTATAGTATTTGTGACCTACGTACACTCTCCGATATACTTTAAAATCATCACTATACTATACTTATAATACCTAATACAATGTCAATGCTATGTAAATAGTTGTTATGCTGTATTATTCTTTATGTGTACTATGTATTGCTCTATTGTTGTTTTCTATTTTTTTTTTCTGAATATTTTCGATCTTTGGTTGGCTGAATACAGAGGGCTGAGTGTAAGTTGCACATTTTGTGCTTCAAAGGACATCACTGAAAAACTCAACAATCCACAGAATGGCAAAATATTATTTTACACTTTTTAAATTATTCTATTCTTCTGTTCTGAGGAAAGACTTTTTGAAGATAATTTATCTGATGAGATCTGTAATATGTATAGAACTTCTACAACTCAATAATACAAAGACAAACCAATTTATGGAAAAACGAAGCAAGGATCCGAATACACATTTCTGAAAAGAAAGTATACAAATGGCTAGCAGCACATGAAAAGAGGCTCAAGATCATTACCCATCAGGGAAAGGCAAATCAAATCTCCAGGAAATACCACTTCACAACCACTAGACTGGCTATAGCCAAAAAAAAAAAAAAAAAAAATTAGACAACAGCATGATTCAAAGCCATTATTTAGCTTTGGCATTATTCAATGACCAAAGTGGAAACCCAAATGTCTATCCACTAATGAAAAAAAAATGTGATGTTATCTATACAATGGAATATTATTTGGCCAAAAAAAAAAATGACTTACTGGTAAAAGCTACAATATAGAAAAAGTTAGCTAAGTGAAAGATGCTAGACACAAAAAGACCATATATCATATGACCCTGTTTATGTATAATCTATATAGACACAGTGTAGACTGGGGATGAGGAGGAGGCACCAGGGTGAAGTGGAAATATGAAGAGTGTTGCTAGTAGGTGAGGGGTTTCATTTTAGGGTGATGAAACAGCTCTAAATTTCATTGTGGTGATGGTTATGCAGCTCTATGAATATACTAAAAACCACTGAATGGTACATTTAAAAAACTATTATTATTTTTGAGACAGAGTCTCACTCTGTCACCCAAGCTAGAGGGCAGTGGCATGATCCTGACTCACTGCAACCTCTGCCTCCTGGGCTCAAGCAATTCTCCCTTCCTCAGCCTCCCGAGTAGCTGGGATGCCTGCCACCATGCCCAGCTAAGTTTTGTATTTTTAGTAAAGACAGGGTTTTGCCATGTTGGCCAGGCTGGTCTCAAACTCCTGACCACTGGCAATCTGCCCACCTCATCTTCCCAAAGTGCTGGGATTACAGATGTGAGTCACTATGCTCGGCCTGAACTGTACATTTTAAATGAGTGGAATTTTATGGTATGTGAATTATATATCAATAAAGCTTTTAAACTTTATTTTTTTTGAGACGGAGTCTCGCTCTGTTGCCCAGGCTGAAGTGCAGTGGCACGATCTCGGCTCACCACAACCCCTGCCTCCCAGGTTCAAGCGATTCTCCTGCCTCAGCCTCCTAAGTAGCTGTAACTACAGGCATACACCACCACGCCTAGCTGATTTTTTTATTTTTAGTAGAGAGAGGGTTTTACCATGTTGGCCAGGATGGTCTCAATCTCTTGACCTCGTGATCTGCCCACCCTGGCCTCCCAAAGTGCTGGGATTACAGACGTGAGCCACCACACCTGGCCCCAATAAAGCTATTTTAAAAAGATCCCACACTAAGCAGAAATTTTAGGTAAGAACCTCAAATTTTATGTGCACAGATTTTCAATCTTGTATTAAACAATCTAGAATGTGAATTAGAAACTAAGCAACCTAAAAATCCAAAACAGCCCTAACAGCTTTCTAAAATGACAGAAATGTTCTACATCCATACGACCCGATACAGCAGCCATTACCTAGTGTGACTAAGACATTTAATTTTTAATTTAATTAGCTCTACATGACTTACTGAGGAAGCATGGCTTAAGAGTATGAAATAGAGGTAACTTATCTTTATCAAAGTTATCTCTGACTTTTAAACATTTTTTTGTTTCCTCTCCCAACTTTTACCTTAATGACTCTTAAGCTTTTATTTCATAAAGGTAGAAAAGGAAATTCAGCAGAGTGATGTCAGAAAAATACACTTACAAAGTCTGTTCTGACTGGTGGTTGTTAGGATTGAACCGATAAGAAGGAAGTTGTTCAATATCTGCTTTAGTCAGTCCACGAGGCTTTGCCTCTCCCAGTCGCTCTGCCAAGTTTAACAGGGCCTGTGGCGGTAAAAGAAGACATATTTTCATCTTTCTTTATGTTATGTATTCTGATTTTTTTTTAAAGAGATGGAGTCCTGCTAGGTTGCCCAGGCTGGAGTATAGTGCCTGTTCACAGGCATCATCATTGCACACTATGGCCTCAAACTCCTGACCTCAAGCAATACTCTTGCCTGAACCTCCTGAGTATCTAGAACTACAAGTATGCACCACCCAGAACCCTACTAAAACAATTTTTAAAATGTTTCTTATGAAAAACCTAAATACATACAAAAGTAGAAAAACATTAATAAATCTGATATATCCATTACCCAGACTCAATAGTCCACAGCTAATCTTCTTTTACCTATTACCATCTATCCTGAATCTCACATTATTTTTAAGCAAAACTGAAAGATGGTATCATTTCATTAATATCAAGTGCATCTGGAAAACAAAGGTAGAGACTTTGACCCTGTGAGCTGGATAATTCTTTTTTGGGGGAGCTGGCCTGGGTATTATAGGATGTTGTGGAGCATTCCTGGCCTCCCTCTTTCGGTACCAGTAATACCCCCCAGTTTTAACAACCAAAAATGTCTCCACACATTCTCAAATATCCCCTGGGGTACAAACTGTCCCCAGGTTGAGAGTCACTGCTCTAAAAAGACAGACTTTTGTTTCAATTATTTTCAAAACTTTAACAAGTAGTTTGTTCAAATAAGGGTCCCAAACAAATCCATAACATATCATGGCTTAGTATGTCTCAAGTTTCTTTTTCACTCTTAAATTTGAAGAAAAAGGGTTAATTAGCTGTAGAAATTCCCATTTTGAAATTTGCTGAATGAACCTCCCATCCCTGACCCATGGGGTTTAACAAATTCCTTGTCCTCTCGTCCTGGAAACAGGAAGATGTGACTACTTCTACCATAAGGCCTATCATGTCTAGTGGTTATGTTAGCAGCTAAAGATGAAACACTGTCTAGATCCATTAATTCATTAAGGATGGCAAAATGCTAGTATTTTAATTTTATCATTCTTCATTTATTAGATAATTTCCATACTGAGCATCTGCCTCATACTAAACAATATTTAGAGTAATTTATGTATAAAGGGTAGGATAAATGAGACCAAAGATTTTTTTTTCTTTTATGAAGTATCCACTATCAAAACTCATGAACTTTAACGTATTTGGTGTGTTTCAATATACTGTGATTATTATGCTTTTTTTTTTTTTTTTGAGACAGAGTCTTGCTTCATCCCCCAGGCTGGAGTGCAATCGCATGATCTTGGTTCACGACAACCTCTGCCTCCCGGGTTCAGGTGATTCTCCTGTTTCAGCCTCCTGAGTGGCTGGGATTACAAGCACGTGCCACCAAGCCTGGCTAATTTTTTTGTTATTTTTAGTTTTTAGTAAAGACTTGGTTTAGCCATGTTGGCCAGGCTAGGCTCGAACTCCGACCTCAAATGATGCACCATGCCCAGCCAATTATTATGCTTATTGATTTTATACCAGAACCTCCTTTATACTAAGTTTTAATGACTCTAATAACTCATTCGGTTTATCCCAAAATTAGTATGTCTTTTGTGGACTGCTTTTCTCCATTTTTCAGGTTGCCACAGGGTTAACAGAATGGTTAACAAATAATGACAGATGAGAAAAACAGAATTAACTATTTTATGACAAGAAAATATGTTAAGTTCTTATGGTATAAAGACTACACAGGGGCATATTTCGTTTTATTGCACTTTGCTTTACTGAATGCCACAGATGCTTTTTTTTTTTGAGACAGAGCTTTGCTCTTGTTGCCCAGGCCAGAGTGCAATGGCGTGATCTTGGCTCACCACAACCTCCGCCTCCTGAGTTCAAGCGATTCTCCTGCCTCAGCCTCCCAAGTAGCTGGGATTACAGGCATGTGCCACCATGCCTGGCTAATTTTGTATTTTTAGTAGAGACAGGGTTTCTCCATGTTGGTCAGGCTGGTCTTGAACTCCCGACCTCAGGTGATCCGCCTGCCACGACCTCCCAAAGTGCTGGGATTACAGGCATGACCACCCTGCCCAGCCCAGATGCAATCTTTAAAACAAAAACAAAAAATTGAAGATGTGTGGCCACCCTATGTTGAGGAAATCTATTAATTCAATTTTTCCAACAGCAATTGTAGTCATTTCATATCTTGGTGTCACATTTTGGTGATTCTCAAAGCATTTCAAGCTTTTTCATTATTTAGTATCTGCTATAGTGCTCTTTTTGTTTTGTGGTACCACAAACTGCACTTGTATAAGACAGAAAACTTAACTGATAAATGTTGTGTATTCTGACTACTCCACTGACTGGCTATTCACACCCGTCTCTCTCCCTCTCCTTGGGTATTCCTCGCCCCTGAGACAAACCAATATTGAAGTTATGCCAATTCGTAACTCCACAATGTCTTCTAATTGTTCAGGTGAAAGGAAGAGTAACATGTCTCTCACTTTAAAAACTAGAAATGATTAAGCTTAGTAAAGAAAGACATGTCAAAGCCAAAACAGGCTAAAATGTAGGCCTCTTGTGCCAAACCAGTAACCAAGTCACAAATGAAAAGGCAAGGTTTGAACAGGAAGTTAAAAGTGCCATTCTTGCTGGGCACAGTGGCTCATGCCTGTAAGCCCAACACTTTGACAAGCCTTGGGCAAAATGGCAAAACCTTATCACTGCAAAACAACAACAACAACAACAAAAACAAAAACAAACAAACAAAAACCACAAAAATTAGCCGAGTGTGGTGGCGTTCATCTACTGTCCCAGCTACTTAGGAGGCTAAGGTGGGAGAATCACTTGAGCCTGGGAGGTTGAGGCTGCAGTTAGCTGAGAAAATGCCACTGCATTCCAGCCTGGGTGACCCAGTAAGACCCTATCTCAAAAAAGAAAAAAAGAAAAGCCACTACAGGGAGGAATGCACAAATGGTAAGAAAGCAAAACAACCATATTACTGATATGGAGAAAGTCTGAGTGATATGGATAGAAGATCCAACCAGCCACAACATTCTCTTTAGCCAAAGCCTAATACAGAACAAGGCCCTAATTCTCTTCAATTCTATGAAGGTTGAGAGAAGTAAGGAAGCTGCAGAAGAGAAACTGGAAGCTAGCAGAGGCTGGTTCATCAAGTTTAAGGAAAGAAGCCATCTTTATAAAAACAAAGAACAAGGTGAAGCAGAAAATGCTGATATAGAAGCTGTAGCAAGTTATCCAGAAGATCTAAGATCACTGATGGCAGTGAATAAAGAATAGATTTTCAATGTAGATGGAACAGCACTATATTGGAAGAGGCCTCTGAGATTTTCACAGCTAGAAAGAGAAGTCAATACCTGGCTTCAAAGAACAGGCTGAATCTTTTGTTAGGGGCTAATAGAGCTGGTGACTGTAGGTTGAAGCCAATGTCCATTTATCATTCTGAGGGCCCGTAAGAAATGCTAAGTCTAAAAACAATATTCGTCTCTTTGTACATCTTCCATCAGAGCACATGAGCTGTAATATTTTGAAAGGAATCTTTTTTTCTTGAACAGGAGTCCTTAAAAGTGGTCTTAAAATATTCAGTAAACCAAGATGTACTGTCATCCAGGCTTTATTGTCTTTTTTATAGAGCATGGGGAGAGCATGCCTGCTAACACAACATTGACTCTGCAGCCCATGGTAAAAGCATTCCCTTTTCTCTACATTCTTGTCAGTACTTACTTGACTTTTTGATAACAGCCATCCTAACAGTTGTGAAGTGATATTTTATTATGGCTTTCATTTACATTTCCCTTATGACTGTAATGTTGAGTACCTTTTCATGTAC